>NMRB01000058.1:741197-771993 GCA_002633025.1 Notospermus geniculatus
CTTTTGGACACTTGACGGGTGCAAAATTCCGGGGGGGGGGGGAAATCTAAGGGGGGGGCTACAGCCTGGACACTTTCCTGACGCGTGAACCCCATCTGATCAACAAGCGAAGTTCTGTAGCGATGCATCCCTGAAGCGCAATGGTAATTGCTATAGTTTCTGGATAGTCTTTACCCAACTCGATTATCCAAAGCTCGTCGCGCGAAAAAATACCGCCGTTGGAACAAGTCAGAATCGATCCGAGCCATGTTACAATCTTCTTGTATTAATCCCCATCTCGAAAGTCTTTGGTAGGTAGGCCTATTGATGCCCATTCCCCATTAATAGGCCCCATGCTTTCACGAAATTTTTAAAGAACAACCAACTCGCCGCGGTAACTAAGCGCTGCCATGCCCAGCGGACATGATACTGGCGAGTATGCACACAGTTTCTGTTTTCTGGGTAGCTTAGATTTCACGTCACAGGCGGAGGATTGATTCACGGCCGTCTTGGCGGCGGCTGGTATCCAAAGTTAAGGAAAAAAAGTAGCGCTCGGTGGAATTGGATCATGAAATATCTGCAACACCGTATTCGTAACGGAAAAGCACAAAATATACGACTAGGATAGCTTGTGCAGACGTACTAAGCACTCATTGGTCAATTCTGTACCCTAGCCCCGCACGATTGATTTTTCTGAACTCTCATTGGACAATGCGATGCAATAACTGTAGTCTCGGTCACCCAGCCGCTGTTGCGAATCTGGGGTTAGTGGAGCAACACTGCGGAACAACGGCTGGTTGCGCGAGAGTACAATATCTGCGGCGCACTTGGGCTTATTTCATTGGCCAATTCTCTAAGTCTTAATTCTTACATAGCTGTTTATTTATTTATTTATTATAAATTAGTGGGTTAATTCTTCAATAAACATACATATACATGTAGATAAAACATCCCTTAAAACATTTTACATTTACATGTAGATATCACAGAATTGATAAAACATACATCTAAAACATTTGGCAACTGTCTCTGTTTTGCTCTTATTTAACTTATGTACGTAGTGTTTTATTTCGCCAGTCTCACCTCAGATGCTGTAATGACGGACTCTGAATTGTGGCCCGGCCGACAAATTACCAGAGCTGACCTTGTGACTGAATTAAGAATGCATGACCATGGCAAATTGTCATTTAGTGCGTATCGGAGGGAAGGTCCGCGCCCTAGGCGAATTTATTATCTCGGTCTTCTCGTCTGCTCTCTCACCCAGTCGCATCTATCATTTTTATTGCGAAAACGGGCCGAACGCAGATGAAAAGTTTTCCCGATGATCTCATGACTCTTAAAATTAACACCACGTTCTATTATTGAGCTAACACACGAACGCAAAACCGCCGAAAAAATGATTTTAACAATTCCCAAATCGATGAGACGATTAAGTGTCTGAACAAAACAGAAAAATCAATGAACAATTTCGATATAGTTATCATGATTATGGTAAAGTCTGATCGATCGATAGGCCACGTAATTATTATGATTGAGATCGAACACCACGAGCCATATCACTCGTGTCGTTTACCGGGGATGAAAGAGGCCTTACCTTACCGTTAGGGTTTGATATTCAACCCTAAACATCACGCGCACTGTTGCAATCACCTCAATAACACCGCAATTTTTATAAATAACCTCTGAGAGAAAAACTGGTTGCATGCGAACTGTAGTTTGCCCTCCCCAGTCGTGAGCTTATTACATGTACGTAAGTTGTAGAAAAAGAAGTAAATTGATGTGTAATTATTTGATCACTTCGCCTATGAATTTCGGCAGCGGCCATCTTGTTTCTGCTTGGTGGCCATCTTGTTTCGGTTTGGCGGCCATCTTGTTCCCGCTTGGCGGCCATCTTTAAAAATAAACAGGTCCATACCTCATGAACCGTTCTGGCCAGGATGTTGCCTGGACATACACCTCGGTATCCTTTACACTGTACATGTAGGCTTACGTCCAATGTCAGCCCGATTGGACCTCAAATATGGCCACCTGGCGGCCATCTTGTAAAATGGAATTTCTTCAGTGGAAATGCCGCGAAACCTTCAGTCGCGCACGCGCATTTGCACGTCGTCTGGTGTAGGACGAGTGAATGAATTTTCGACGCAGTTTCCCAATCAGACTAACAAGCACCAATCCTGCAGCTTTCAAAGACGATCCAATCACACTGCAAGTAATGTATGGAGTGTCTGACTACCGCATGACTACGGTCAATGATCGTTAGGCCATTTGGAAAATGAAACTGCATTCACACCCACCTATAAACAAGAAATTATTTATGCCAACATTCCATTAAATGTCAGAAAATACGGTTATTTTCTGCTCGGATGACTAGTTTCATTATTTTTCTTGGTATGTGGTAAAACTTCACCTTTGTTAATACCACAAGACCTGCAGCACTATCGCTTCTAAATCTATCTATTTCATATTCCTTAGGTAATACGCCGCCATATTGTTTTTTTCAGTTTCTAAGACTTGCCACAAAACGTGAGGAACGGAGTGAAAAATACTTGCGCTCGGTGACCCGGATGATGGGGAGTGACGCTTGGTATGATCTCAAAGAAACAGACGCCGAAGCAACACGAAACTGTTCTATTTCTTTCGACCGGGGGTGTTTGGAAATCATTAGCATAATCCTTATGAGAAAATCGTGACGGAATTCTGCTGACGATCCTCCGGGGCGTCATTGGAATTTTGAAATTAAAACGAAATCGAGACAGCATTAATTTTATTAGAAACGTTTCTTTTTTGCTTAATGGGATAATTGCGTTGTTTCATGATGGTTAACGTATTAATTAATGCACAATGAGCATCTTAACCCTTTGATTACCGAAGGCAAGTTCATGAAAAAAACGGGAAAATGTGAATATGATTGTGGAAAGTGAGGGTAACACTATGAAATAGGTATTCATTGGAAAGTACTCCGTGAGCGCTTTCCAATGAATTGAATACCTATGTTAGAGGGTTACAGGGACCCTGTCACATAGGTATTCACTGGAAAGTACTCAGCGAGAGCTTTCCAGTGAGTACCTATGTTACGGGATTTATGGACCCTGTCACAAGTATTCATTGGAAAGTACTCCCTGAGAGCTTTCCAATGAATACCTATGTTAGAGGGTTACATGGACCCTGTCACATAAGTATTCATTGGAAAGTACTCCCTGAGAGCTTTCCAATGAATACCTATTTTACGGGATTACACGGACCCTATCGCATAGGTATTCTGAAAGTACTCCGTGAGAGCTTTCCAATGAATACCTATTTTACGGGATTACACGGACCCTATCGCATAGGTATTCTGAAAGTACTCCGTGAGAGCTTTCCAATGAATACCTATTCGACATGGTCTAGGTACACATTTGAGTCTTTTTTGCATATTTTCATATTTTCCAAAATGTAACTTTGGCAATGAAATGTTAAACTGTTGATCATTGGAGAATTTTATGACAAACCAATAAATGAATTGTCGGATTCGATAAGGCGTGAAATCGCTCTTAATAGAGAAAATTAATTTCGTTGGAAATGGCCGTTTTATGACTCAGATGGCCTAATTGGGTCCATGAATGTCAGATAACGCGTTCAAAAACAACTTTAATTTGAAGGAGATTGAAAAATACAAATTAATTGCGCAAAGTTTGAGATAGAGATTCGTAAAGTTTACGAGCCAAAACTTGCAAACGCACTCCGCCCAACCCAGTTACAGCTACAGAATGCCACTTTATTGTTTTGCGGACGCTCAAAAACAGAGAGAGATCTTTATCAGCGCATCCCCGCGTCACGTCGCGGATTATTCCGTCAATTTTTGTCGGGAGACATTGGCAAACAGGGGGTAATTAAAAATATTACACGAGATTACATGCGGGAAAATAATATGACGCGTCATTACAGAAATAGATTCGGCGTTAAATTTCTGGACATTGATGATAATCTCCCTAATCCAGCTGTTAAGCTTTCCAGTATTGATTCAGCAGCAGTAGCACCCGTATCGATCCCCAGACTCTGTGATTACCAACATGACACTACAAATCACGAGGAAGTTTTTTTTAGTAGTCGACAAGTGTAGTAGTCAGGAGAGACACATAATGTCGGATGATATGGTGAGGGTTCAACTAAAATGTGGCGGGCAGTGGGCATTCTTGGTCCGAGAACCGCAGCGTTCCGCGTTTTAGATTCCTCCGTGTTACAGTCGGGTGGAACGAACTTGTGACGATGTGTCGAGGGTTCAACTAAAATGTGGCGGGCAGTGGACAGTCTCGGTCCAAGAGCCGCATCGCTCCGCGTTTTAGACTACGCCATCATAGTTGGGTGGAAAATACAGACTTGTGACGAGGTGTCGAGGGTTCACCTAAAATGNGCATGATCTCAAAGAAACAGACGTTGGAGCAACACGAAACTGGTTATATTTCTTTCGACCGGGGGTGTTAAGAAATCATTAGCATAATCCTTATGAGAAAATCGTGACGGAATTCTGCTGACGATCCTCCGGGGCGTCATTGGAATTTTGAAATTAAAACGAAATCGAGACAGCATTAATTTTATTAGAAACGTTTCTTTTTTGCTTAATGGGATAATTGCGTTGTTTCATGATGGTTAACGTATTAATTAATGCACAATGAGCATCTTAACCCTTTGACTACCAAAGGCAAGTTCATGAAAAAACGGGAAAATGTGAATATATGATTGTGGAAAGTGAGGGTAACCCTATGAAATAGGTATTCATTGGAAAGTACTCCGCGAGAGCTTTCCAATGAATACTATTCGACATGGTCTAGGTACGCTTTTAGTTTTTTTGCATATTTTCATTTTGGACAAAATGCAACTTTGGCAATGAAATGTTAAAGCGAATCGACAGTCGTTTTGTAAACAGAAGGATGATGTTTGTAAACATTGCCCTCACAGCCAATCAGAATGCAGGAAATTAGTGTTTGTAAACAAAGATTCGTCCCCTTTTGCGTTCAAATTTTTTGGTTGACAAATCGCTTTAAACTGGTGATGATTGGAGAATGTTATGACAAACCAATAAATGAATTGTCGGATTCGATAAGGCGTGAAATCGCTCTTAATAGAGAAAATTAATTTCGTTGGAAATGGCCGTTTTAGGACTCAGATGGCCTAATTGGTTCCATGAATGTCAGATAACGCGTTCAAAAACAACTTTAATTTGAAGGAGATTGAAAAATACAAATTAATTGCGCAAAGTTTGAGATAGAGATTCGTAAAGTTTACGAGCCAAAACTTGCAAACGCACTCCGCCCAACCCAGTCACAGCTACAGAATGCCACTTTATTGGTTTGCGGACGCTCAAAAACAGAGAGAGATCTTTATCAGCGCATCCCCGCGTCACGTCGCGGATTATTCCGTCAATCTTTTGTCGGGAGACATTGGCAAACAGGGGGTAATTAAAAATATTACACGAGATTACATGCGGGAAAATAATATGACGCGTCATTACAGAAATAGATTCGGCGTTAAATTTCTGGACATTGATGATAATCTCCCTAATCCAGCTGTTAAGCTTTCCAGTATTGATTCAGCAGCAGTAGCACCCGTATCGATCCCCAGACTCTGTGATTACCAACATGACACTACAAATCACGAGGAAGTTTTTTTTAGTAGTCGACAAGTGTAGTAGTCAGGAGAGACACATAATGTCGGATGATATGGTGAGGGTTCAACTAAAATGTGGCGGGCAGTGGACAGTCTCGGTCCGAGAACCGCAGCGTTCCGCGTTTTAGATTACGCCATCATAGTTGGGTGGAAAATACAGACTTGTGACGAGGTGTCGAGGGTTCACCTAAAATGTGGCGGACGTGGGCACGTGGGCACGCTCGGTCCATGAGCCGCATCGTTCCGCGTTTTAGAGTCTGCCATTACAGCTGAGTGGAAAATACAAACTTGTGACGATGTCACTGTGGCGATGGTTCACCGAAAATGTGGCGCGGATTTGGACAACGCTCCAAGGGCGACATCTTTCCGCGTTTTAGACTCCGCCACTACAGTTGAGTGGAAAATGCGAACTTGTGACGATGTGTTGGGAAGGAGGCCATGTCGTACACTCAATATTCAGTGGTAGCGACTTCAAACCGAATGTTTTCCCCTTTTAATACAAGTTTGAGACCGAAAAACGAAAAATCACCTAATGTTTCCCTAATGACAACATTCATTCCAAATGCGCTATGAATCACGCGAAGTCTTTGAAGGCAACGCGAACAGGAAAATATATACTAAAGCAATTCCATCACTCCATTATCATGTGTTGTTATGACACCAGTATCATGTCTTTGAAACGTGTACTACACACAAAGGGTGCAACATTGAGATCCTTGATGTTCGTGTAACTAATGCCTTTCACAGCCACACAAAGGGCCAGAGAATTACACTTCAAACGCCGTGTTCAACTTTCGCCCTACTCCTCTTTCGCAGGCGATGAAACTTCCACGAACAACACCGCTACGATTAAGGCTGTTTTCTGCCGATAGAGGGCACTCTCATTCCGAAGCGATAATGACGTCACCACTATCCAATCAGCAATCAGCATGCAAACGAGGCTAAGGTTGCGTAGTATCGAAGGACGGAGTATATGGCAGCCTGGTTCCCTGGCCACCGTCCAGATCACATCTAGACGGTGGCCAGGGAACCAGGCTAAGTATATGGCTGTAAGTAGCGCCATGCTGAAGGGACACATACACATTGCTCACAACACACCACGTGACACGTCCCAATCCCGGTTACAGGCACACCAAAATTACTTGCTACGCGCATTCGCACGCACCGACCGACTTTCCTGTAACCAGTACTGTATACCTCCCCTTGTCAGACCCAAAAGACAAATCGGGTAGGTCCAACACAAGATTGCAAACGAGACACCCAAATCTACGTGCGACGTCACCAACACACTTTGCTCACATATAAAAACCACTTGATGCGCAGCTAATGGCGTATCGCACCGGATGTAACTTTGATCAGTACTGTACCTGTACCAGAGAATCTATCCTCCCGCTAAGACCTGCAGCTAATCTCGAATACGATAATCCGCATGTGATACCAGTTACACGAATAATTTGAGACGGATGAATCCACGATATCAGCAGCAACGGGGAATGTGTCACCCTATTTGACACCGAAAATCTCTCGGAGTTATTCATCCTGCGACTTCCACAATTTTTCTCCACCATCGTCATGCGTCACGTCGATTGAAGCGGGACATGACAATAAGTGACATAACTTTAAAGGCCAGATAAGGTTACTAATGCAGCGAACATCTTGCTTCTAAAATTATACCAGATAGAAGGGATTCTATTGCTTAAAGGCTACAGATGGTATTTCTGTATAAAAATCGTCATTGCTCTGCATTTTTTTTCGATGGCCGACCGCGACAAGATGTGTGTGCCGTTTGAAATGCCGCACCTTGTCATATACTCGTGCGTAAAAAACCAAGTGGGCATGGATTGCGCCTACGGGGATTGACGGTGAAAGGTCATATCGTGGTTTTTAAGTGGCGGATGAAAGGATAAATTCCCGCAATTAAAAGTTCGCCCTGGGTGTTGAAAGTTCAAGAGTAAGTACTAAATATGGGCTTTTAGGTGCGAATTGAAATATTGCTAATACTTTTTACGTCGAAATTGAAAAGTAAAGTGCATGATCATTAAATGGTGAATAATTTAAGTACCGGTACACTGTACATGCCATTTTGTAATATTGTACCAATTAACCTGACACGCCCAATACGAGCGAAATTGATCAATTTATTGAATGAAAGCAACTTTTCTCGGAAAGATAAACCCAAGGTGAAAACACAACTTAGTTCGTTGCATGTAACATGTAACGAACTAAAAGTTGTAGGCCTATTTTTTGTAGGCATAACTTGGGCGCATTTGCCAAGAGAAACAGCACTATGCCCAAATTACACAAAATCCCAGTCGTAGGTCACAGAGACATGGCTTTGCCACTGGGATCTAGCTCCTCCAACATTATCATATCAAAAGCGTCAGTGTCAGGACTTTGATTCGAAGACATCAACAGCCTGCTGTGTGGTCAGCAATGCCGACCATCACCAACAGCCAGAAGAAGCTGGACCCCAGTAATGCTAGACCTCTGGTACCCTTACAACTGTTTGTGAAGGGAGTCAAAAAAGTTAGTCCCTAGCTGATAGGCCTTAAAATCCAGCGGGGACCAGGTTTAAAAACTTAATTCAACATTACAACCTGGTCCCCAGAAAATATGGCAAGACACGAAAATACGGAAGGATGCTTTTTTGGGACACCCTGTAAAAACGAGCGCAATAAACAATATACACGTATATGTTTACAAACAAACAGATATGTTGACTTCTGCATCGTTGCACCTTTAAAATATTACGAAGTGGTTATTTGCACAGCTAACTGCTGTGTATGCAGTACGAATATGTTCTTGCATGCACGTTCAGCTAATTAATATTCATGACCACCGATAAACATGTCTCGATATAACGCCGTCGCTGCCAGATATCTCGGTAGCTCAATCGGCTGCGCGTTCGGCTTCTATACCGTAGGTCCCCGGTTCGACTCCCGACTGGGGCGATTTTTTCGCCGCTTTTCCTGTGTTTTTTTCTTTTCCTGTCTTCTTTTGACTTTTTGTTTACTGAAAGTACTCGGAATCTTTCCCAGAAAAAAATTAGCGGATGGGACGTAGGCCTAGTCCTTGTTAGACAATTTTCAGGGTGTTTGTCATCCAGGAAAATTAGGAATTTAGAATGAATAATCTACTTGGCAAACATGTTTGCTAGAAACCCGGCCGCAGAAAAAAATGACGTGGAGGGGGGGGGGACTGCGAAACAAGGTGATTTTCAGAAGGCCCTGGCGATGATGAGGAGCAAGATTTTATCAAGTTCGTTGCCTGCCGAGCTCACGCCTTTCGACAAGCACATAAGCTTCCACCATCATACTGTATGACAGATTAGGTCCAGTTTAGCCCTAATCAGGGCTAGGCCTAATTACTGCGTGGTGTGCACAATGAAAAGCCCTATACGACCCTAACCCTAATTAGGGTTATGATTCGACAATAGGCTACCTGCTTTTTCCGTCAAGTGTAATTACAGAGGTGGTGACAAAATGTTTGAAGAGAGGTACCCTGGGCAGATAGGTCAAAAACATCTCAGTCGCCATGGACATAAGGGCACTTGCCCATTAAAAAACGCCGATCTATTGAGCTAAAAACGAACAGGTTTGTGTCTTTATCAAAAGCAGAAATTGGATTTGGTAACCCCCACGCGACAAAAATGGAGCACCACCATACTGTTTAGAATCACATATTTTTATCCAAGACAATTCCCGTCCTTATTTCTACAGCGAAAAGTAGGCGGAGTCTGTTATTATACAGTAGGCGGAGTCTGCTGTGCACATAAGAAAATCCGTTCGTACTGGACGCACAGCAGCTGTGCCTCCAAGCGCTATAACCTGCCTTGCATACACAGCTGCTGTGCAAATAAACCCGGCCAAAATATTAATATTTGAACGATATCAATTCGTATGCAAATAGTCAACTAAGCCTTTAGAGTCCCTAATAACATCGAAAACTAGGTCAGCAGATGTGTAGGCGCAGGGGAGGAACGAGTTGTGGACATAGGCCTACATGTATCGAGAATAAGTTTAAATATCTAAAAAAATATTTTCGAAATAATCTAAAGAGACCCTACCTTATTTTTCGATCTAGCATCTCTATCCATTCTCCTCCACGAGGCCCTTAAATCCGCTTAATCCCCAGCGATAATCCAATAGTAATATTAATCCCTCGACAACGTATCCCATACGATCTCATCGCGACGACGGCAAAATATGAAATGACGGGTTTGTGTCATCTGGAATGATTAAACTCTGTTCCGAAATACTGGCTTTGTGTGGCTAGCATGTTATATCGCGTTCATTGGTGGTTTTTGCCTGCAATTGATCGAAATGCCCCGTCATGCTCTTTTATTTATTGTACACAGTAGAACTAGTCTTACATATGCGCCCAATCACATTAGCAGACGATAGGCGGTTGTTGATATTGAGGGCATGTTGTCGGTTTTACAGTTATTGTCCGAGACGTATTGGGTGTTTCAATATAATGGCCGCGACACACGATCAAATTTTTCATCCAATTTTCTGAATATGCTCAATAATAAAAGGCACATGCGGGTTTATACATTGAAGCCCAAATAGGCCCGGAATCCGAATTTCCCAAAAAAATTGGATGATACATTTTGATCGTGTGGAACGGCCATAATCCCCGCTGTACAGGATCAATTTTTTTATCCAATTTTCTGAATATGCTCAATAAATGCCTACATGCGGGTTTATACACTGAAGCCCAAATAGGCCCGGAATCTGAATTTCCAAAAAAATGGATGAATTTTTTTGATCGTGTACAGCGGGCATAGGCGAAATATTCTCAGCCTATGATACCACTTCATGCACTTGTACAACACAGTCGCATGTTTGGAGGGATAGAGGGTGTCACGCAGGTGTCATTACTCTTCAAAATAGATAATTTGCAATACAACATACAGAATTGTCTGAACTGTGCCCCGAGGCAATGGTAAGCGTATTTTCCAATACAGAAATGTTTCAGCCTAATGGCCCCGAACACGGTCAAAAATTCATATCTCTGAATATACTCAATAAGTCGCAGTTCTTAAAGGGAATTAGCCGCTGCAGTCAAAAATGACCCTAAATTTTGCGGCCCGCGATATTCTCACTTTCAAGTTTTAAAGAAATCCATATTTTTAGCGAATTACATCCTTAGATACATGTAAGCCGAGATTTGCAGCTGACCGTGTTCTAATCATGAAATGGTATTTGAAGGCAGCAAAGCCACAGCAGTTGTGGAAATATGCACTTAGTAGGAAATTAATTTCCGATGCGAGACCTGTAATAGATTCAAGATGGCGGCGTTCAGACGCCTTGACTGCCGCACCAGTTGGCTTTACATCAGAATTTCCAAAAAAACTGTATGAATTTGACATTGCCCGGCGGGTATAAAGCTGCCGACAAACCTTTCATGATTGACATCCGCTGATTGACATTTAGGAAGTCAATTGGCTGACGAAGGCCGCTGATGTCAACTCGTTCGTTGGCTGTCATCGCTGGTGACATTGACTGGCACAAAAAAGGCCACTGCATGTAAGCTGACTCTTGACTGGCTTTTACAAAGTCTGACGCAAGCAATCCGCTGATGCCGTGCAAAAAAACTGGCTGAAGGCTGTGACACACCAACTCTATTACATACATGTAGAGCTACAGGGACACGCCGGTTAACAAAGGCTTCGCTACCGCGAAGCCATGACCATGTTAAAAGGGACACTCCACTCATTGTGTAAAATTTTGAATTTTTGAAATATCGTTAATACATTCAAATCCACTGATATCTGCAACATGTCATATTTTTTTAAAATCAGGAAACTCATCATTTTAAGTATTTTAATTGGATCCCAATGGGGCCATTGCACAGCACTCATGACGTCATGAGTAC
The DNA here is from genome assembly GCA_002633025.1 of Notospermus geniculatus. Classification (NCBI taxonomy): domain Eukaryota; kingdom Metazoa; phylum Nemertea; class Pilidiophora; order Heteronemertea; family Lineidae; genus Notospermus; species Notospermus geniculatus. Next base: position 752,700 of record NMRB01000058.1, read on the forward strand.
TCAATGCATTATGAAGGTACAACCAATAGGTTTAGGCAGTCACAGTATTAGCTCATTCACTACAAAGGTCGTCAGCCTGTTGACACTAGTGACATCACAACTCATGGCAATAGTCTCCATGGATTGATAAAAATTCAAAAGTGGACAATGAGTGGCGTCTCCCTTTAACAGGCCTACACCGTGTAGCTCTTTTATGCTTTGAGGGGACGATGAGCAGTCGATAAACTTGTTGGTAGGCAAAATGGGTTTGGTTTATAGCCGACTTCATCCGATTCGACTGACCGTATGGCATTTGCAAGGACCCATTGTTCGCACTCCCTTATATTGTTATGGTCGTACAATGGGAGAAGTTGACGAAATATACACAAGCCTCAGGCGGATAAGGAAGGTGTTAAGTTCCGAAGACATCACGATTGAGGCTGGAGGGGACGTGTTGACGCTGTATGCCTTTTTCTGAGAAGGTTAGGGAAGCCCAGATTGATAAGGCCATGGCAACCTCCCAACGCAGAGCTTTGGTCTCGCTCCTCTTCATGCACTCGCGAGGGTATGAAGAGGAGCAAGACCGAAGCCCTGCGATGGGAGGGTGAGGCCATGGTCAAGCTTACAGTTGATGAAGGCAATTGTGCAGCTTCAAAACCACGTCGAAAGGAACTACGAATTCTGTGAATGAAAACGCTTGTGTGACTCGTGACAGCAAATGAGTCAGAATGGCGCAGAAGAAGACCCAAGGTGACACCAACGGATCGTTGATTTCAGGATTGTCTGCCCATTGTGAAATTTGACTTTGTCCATTTCTGTAATTGTTCTCTGGTGTCATCTTGGGTCTTTTTTCCGGCGCATTCTGACTCATTTTGCTGTCACGGGTCACTTGTATGAAGGCACCCATAAGTGTAGGACTACATGCATCTTGTGTTGAATGGGGACTTTCGAAATTCCTTTCCATACTGTACAAATGGGGACACGGATGAAGTCCTCGTTTATGTATACATGTATACGGTTGTGTGTCCCCAATTGGTAGGAATAGCACTGACAAGGCCGTCGCAAACGACCAACTGTGGACATTACGTACGACGCAGTCGTGTATTGTGTCGAATGCGGACTTTCCGTGCTATAATACCCGAATTGGGACACGTTTGTCAGAATAGCACTGACATGGCCGCCGCAAAGCTGCTAACTGGGGACATTACGTATGATCCTATTCAAGTAAGCTCATTACCTCCTGTACTGACTCTGCATGATGTTGTTTGCTATCATTTTGCACTGCTGGTGAGGCCACAAAATGTGGTGTTTTTTTTCCACGCACGTGACTGATACCCATGAATACAAAAGACTATTATCAGCTGGGGCTTTTTTGAAGGTGGGGGGGGGGGGGNTTGGTAGGCTATAATGACATTTCGACTTGGTAATGTTCGTCCTTTTCAAATGACCTAGTTTCTATCTATTCAAAGAATGTTCAATCGGTCCCCGACTTCTCAATAGAACTCTTGATATCACTGATACTACATTCTTTGAATGTATAATACATGATGATATCCTCGATCCGACTAATGAGGAATCCATATTTTAGATAGCACCCCGACAGAATGACTGTCATCCCGCGTGGCGTTGTGCATACACGCCGAGACACCAGAGTAAACAGACTTCGTTTGTTCCTAATCGTTACTGCGTCTTGATATTGACCTCTAGCTCCGTTATTACTAAACCAATTTCAACAAAATTTTCACGAAATTCAATCACATTTTTCTCGCTATATTTCTGCTATCTTCATTTTCCACGCAAGTCCGACATAACGGATCCCTCTCTCAAACCCCATTTCATTTCTATACGATGTTCAGTGCAGTTTACTACGCGATGCATTGCCTTTTTCAAAATGGCTGCAATTCGGCCATAACACGAACTGCGCCTTTGTGCATGAAAGGACTTCTTCATGTTGCGGTTTTTTTGAGAAAATGAACGCAATGATCCCTGTACCGACGAAAATACGATGGACTTAAGTGCAAACAATGGTGAGATTCGTTGAGTATTAACGGAGCCAGAGTAAAAAAATATGGCGCAGTCATGATTTGGAACACACAGTAGCTACAGATTTCTCATAATGATCACCACCACAAGTGGTCAACAGGATTTCGGCCAAATTTACCGCGGGATGAATGGAACCACCGCGGCATATCTGAGATACTAATGAAATTAGCTCAAACTCATCAGTCATACGAAGGAAATTGTCAATCAGCTTGCCGTTTGCCGTTTTGTGAGCGGAGGTTTTTTCTCGGTTTCTATGCCGACGTGCGGTTCATTCCAAACCACGTTTATTTTGATTGGATCATAATGGCCTGTCGCCCTTCTTCTGCACCCGGCGTCAATCATCAATCCCACGCAATAGGACGTTCAGACAGCGATATTTCGCTTTTTGAATGTTGCTCAGTGCAACCGACTCATTGCCCATGTCGGAAGTTCCCGGGCAGCCGTAGCCTGGTTCCCGGTCTCGCCATTAGCACTGTGGATGATCACGTGATCAGCCGAAAAGCAGCCGATGAAAAACGTCGTCATTCGTAACATTAGTTCGGGTCTTTCCGTCATTCTTCGCTATCTGAAATCTGGCACAGTTTCCAGCTCTAAGTTTAGAGTGGAAAACCGCATTGATTGGTTGAAAAACCATGGATTGCACTTTTGTTGAATGAGAGCGACCGACAACGCGTTTTTCATTGGCTGCTTCTTCGGACGATCACGCGATTACACGGACGAGGCGCTACCGACCTAAGTATTTCAGTCCTATCGGTGGGATTGTGAACCAATCTAGGCCAGGCAGACATTGCAGGTGTTTGGCTTGTCTGGCACAACCATAACGGATTATTCCCCAAAGTTTTGCACCGATTTTCATTTTAGAGAAATTTTCCCGTCACGTTCATAGCTTTGAGCCCATCAACAACTAAATCGTCGACTCGGTTCTAAAAACGTTCTGGATTTATTGCCCTGCAAATCCCAGTGGTATCGAAGCAATCGGTTAATTGTCACACCTCTCTCTCGATTAGTGTTGGTGTCGTTGTTGTCACTCGTGTTTAGAGATGGCGACGACACTACTATCCACTTTCTAAATCAGTCGTGCGCAAACAAAGCAAACTGATGTGTGGGTGTTCATCATCGCGGTTGTAGCTTCTCGACTGATGTCGATTTCAGGTGTGAACGAAATGGCGGCCCGAGGCTGGACTGGTTCCCGGTTTCACCGGACTGAATACTGAGCTCCGTAGCGCCGCGTCCGTAATCACGTGATCGACCGAAAAGCAGCCGATGAAAAACGCGCTGATTGGTCGAAAAACCATTGATTGCTCTTTTGTTGAATGAGAGCGACCAATCAACGCTTTTCCATCGGTTGCTTTGATGATGACGTGATTGTGGACGAGTGGAATCGGCCAATCAGCGCGTTTTTCGGCGGTCACGTGGTTATAGACGACGGGCACTACGATCTCAGTATTTAACCCTACCGATGAGATCTGGAACTAATCTAGGTGTGAACAAAATGGCGGCCGGAGACTGGAATATCCAAAATGAACTGACCATGCGGTATTAGGCCTACTTGTTTAGGCCTTGACATAGCAGATTTGACAATGAGGTGTCGGTCTCACGAGCAGACGACCTACCCATTCCAGCCTCTTCTACCTACGCATGTCACAAACACGAAAACTTGTTGGCAAAAGTGTCTCGTGCTGGTCTCCGCTGTGGCAATATTCGTCAACGAAACAAAATCATGCTTATTCTATATTTATTTATTCAGTTCTATCATCGGGGAAATCATTCGGTTACAACACCATCGGGAGCCACGTATCCCGAGGTCCAGCTTTAGAGCCGATTGAGCGGATCGCCTGACAAGACCAACCTTTGATCTACTGGTTTGTCCATCAACACCGTTGAATGCTATCTTGACCGCGGTTAGTGGTAGATCGACTACTTAGAGCTTTGAAGTGGATTACCCTGGCCGAAGCCCCAGCATTATTGGCCCTGCTAAGTACGGAAGAGGCCATTTCATGCTACTCATGTTCCTCACTTGGATGGTGTCTTCACTCGTCCTTACAAAGACACAAGGTACATTCTGCCACAGCTTTACTGTCCCGTGCGACGGACGTTAAGAGCCAGGGATAATTAACCATGGCCCGGGCAGGAACCTGTGACCTGCCGCTTGCTAATCGGACGTGATCGAACCAAGACTACCGAGAGGCGCCTCGATTACCCGAGTGTACGCCAACTACAAACCGAGGACTTCAAAGGGCAGGACTGTTCGCTGGACAGTCCTGCCCAGAATAGTTAATTCTTACCGTACCCTTTCAATATTGTTGCAATAAAGTCAATCAGCAACAACTTCAGGCTAAATTTTGCCCCCTAAAATTTTGCATATGTTGATAAGGCAGCCAATCACCTAGGACCTCATTATCATATTTAGGCAGGGGCGTCTGTAACCAGACTAGTAATCATAGGTCAAGGTCACAGATAACTAGCTCTAGAGTAGTAAACTTATCATCGGAAACCATAGACATCGCTCCGATGTCCTTTTCTTGTTGAATGAGAGCGACCAATCAACGCTTTTCCATCGGTTGCTTTGATGATGACGTGATTGTGGACGAGTGGAATCGGCCAATCAGCGCGTTTTTCGGCGGTCACGTGGTTATAGACGACGGGCACTACGATCTCAGAGATCTGGAACTAATCTGGAACTAATCTAGGTGAGATCTGGAACTAATCTAGGTGTGAACAAAATGGCGGCCGGAGACTGGAATATCCAAAATGAACTAACCATGCGGTATTAGGCCTACATGTTTAGGCCTTGACACGGCAGATTTGACAATGAGGTGTCGGTCTCACGAGCAGACGACTTACCCATTCCAGCCTCTCCTACATACGCATGTCACAAACACGAAAACTTGTTGGCAAAAGTGTCTCGTGCTGGTCTCCTCTGTGGCAATATTCGTCAACGAAACAAAATCATGCTTATTCTATATTTATTTATTCAGTTCTATCATCGGGGAAATCATTCGGTTACAACACCATCGGGAGCCACGTATCCCGAGGTCCAGCTTTAGAGCCGATTGAGCGGATCGCCTGACAAGACCAACCTTTGATCTACTGGTTTGTCCATCAACACCGTTGAATGCTATCTTGACCGCGGTATTAGTGGTAGATCGACTACTTAGAGCTTTGAAGTGGATTACCCTGGCCGAAGCCCCAGCATTATTGGCCCTGCTAAGTACGGAAGAGGCCATTTCAAGCTACTCATGTTCCTCACTTGGATGGTGTCTTCACTTGTCCTTACAAAGACACAAGGTACATTTTGCCACAGCTTACTGTCCCGTGCGACGGACGTGAAGAGCCAGGGATAATTAACCATGGCCCGGGCAGGAACCCGTGACCTGCCGCTTGCTAATCGGACGTGATCGAACCAAGACTATCGAGAGGCGCCTCGATTACCCGAGTGTACGTCAACTACAAACCGAGGACTTCAAAGGGCAGGACTGTTCGCTGGACAGTCCTGCCCAGAATAGTTAATTCTTGTACGGTACCCTTTCAATTTGTTGCAATAAAGTTAATCAGCAACAACTTCAGGCTAAATTTCGCCAACTAATTTTGCATATGTTGACAAGGCAGCCAATCACCTGCGACCTCATTATCATATTTAGGCAGGGGCGTTTGTAATCAGACTGGTAGCCCCCGAGCTTCACTCGAATGAACCCGTGTTGCCATTCGGACGCTGATGACGATTTCGTGTATCTCCCATCGACAAACGATATGTAGGCAACATACTCGCTATATGATCTCCGAGGGTTTTTTTGTTCCATAAGAAGATCTCGCTAAAACAGGTGTAACAGTAAAGTATGTCCCCCTGTAAAAATGTCCGTTCCATTCCCCAATGACGGATAAAAGCTCCGAGCACAATTTTTTGCAGGCATGGCGAGCCCCATGTGCCACACAGATGCCGGGCCCCATTTTATTTCTAGTAGCATCGGGTGTGCCACTAAATGCATCACCGCAGGGTGGGCATGTAACCGATTGCGCACGACCAGTCGAGATCTGTAAAAATTGATGTCCTCTTTACGCCGTGATCAGTCACGTGGAGACAGCCAACAACAGCGCCCCGTAGTTTCGCATCTTTGCAAAGGACGTCAACCAGGGCCCAGTTTCACAAAGAATCTTAAGCCTAAGAAAAAACCTAAGTCTGAAATGAAGTCATCTGATTTGCTGAAACCCTGGTCACATGATGACTTAAGTCAAACTTCAGACTTAAGTTTCTTTGTGAAACTGGGCCCTGGATCAAACAGGGAGGCATTATGGGAGAAAATCAGCCAATCACTAGACCTAATGAACGCCTTTCAAAAGTCTGGTGCTAGACGAACTACTGCGCATACCGGAACCTCCCGCTGACGTCACACACTATGTCCTTTCGTACTCTACCAAAAGTCTCATCAATCTGTATCTTGCTGCGTCGGAGATCGTCGATAATGTAGTCTCGGTCACCCAGTCGCTGTTGCGAATCTGGCGAAACACTGCGGTACGAAACGGCTGGCTGCGCGAGACTATCGACAATCTGGCAAGTGCAAGACTACGAAGATTCCTGGTATCCGGTTTAAACACTGCATAGTACAAGACAAGTATGTGAAGACTACATGTACTTAAGGCGAGGAACCAGTCTCCATGAGGGACTGGTTCCTTTCATTGAACAGGGAACGCTTTGAAACGAGCGACAGATTTCGTGCGCGTTTTCCCCGATTGAAAAGTCATGGACTCTCTAGCTGTCTATTTTATATGGAAACACTGAGATATAGGGGAACACTAGAAAACGTTACACCGGACTCGATCCGAAGACACTCAGTCTCCAAACTCCTGCGCAGAAAATATCATTCTGCAATCGGAGAAGTGAACAAAAAAGACGATGTGCAGACATCTTTGTCTGAAGAGCGAGATTTCGCTCGGCATGAATTCGAAGTACTGTTGACACGCTGTTGGGCCAATATTCTCTCGTCTCCGTGATGCTGACAGCTACTCCGTAACATCTTCATATGTAGCGTTTACAACCCGCATCTCGATTCGATAGAAGAACAGGACGTTGTTTTGCGAAAATCTATTTCTTGGAGTCGAGCTGAAGTGTTTTAAGTGATTCTTCTTTTTGAAGTCCTGGCCGTGGAATCTTAAGACGTGTCTAAACCTCTTTATTCTAATTCTATTAGAACTGTATGTAGCACTCTTTGGCTGTTTGTGGTTTTGAAAGCACTTTAGTTCATCATGTCTCTGGTTTAAGTATTGTTCAGTTTAGTGAAGGAACTTGACTGCTGGCTTAGCTGTAGAGCGCTGAGTGTAAAGCTAGGAATCCTAAGCTAGGAATCCACTGCTGATTTTCTGCGTTGCGACTTGCTTTGCGACCTGCGATTGAATACGATCGCAAGGAAGTGATACCGGTCGCCGACCTGAAATTGATCACATCTTCGCCATTGGTGGAAATCACGTCTAGCGAGTCCACTGCGGCGATCGAGTGCCCACTCTTTGCAAAGCAGCCCAGCTGCAAAGCAAGTCGCAAAGCAAAATCAGGTTGAAAATCACAGGTGGATTCCTCGCTTCACCCCCTGTACCCCTGCCCTAGGGAATGAAAGTCCTCAATACAAATCCCATGCTTTGTCAACGGTTACGGTCAGACTTACCGACATACATATAATCCTTCACTAAGGCTTAATCCATTAGGACAATAGCATCCGGAGTTTAATTCAGGGGAACTTTTTCCGTGCTCACACACAGGTGTGACAGGGATCAAAGTCCCCCTGGAATCAAAGTTCGGTCTTGTTGTTCAGCGAGGGATTAGAATATATGGCTAGAGAGACCATGACCATTCGAATATAACCTTACAATAGCAACGCGCTATTGTTTTTGCGGACTTGCATTCCTAGGATGATGTTGATTCCTGTTACACGGGCAAAACAATTCAAGAGTTTCAGAAACGGTTTTTAATTATGCTCATTTTCTTACAAAACTCTTAGCCCCCCCCGCCCCAGCATGCTACCATGTCGGCCCTGTCAGAACGCACACCGCCAGGAGAGTCACAAAAACTGCATGCAAATTGATTCTTCCAAATTGACACAAAACCGGGTTTTGCAGTAAAACTTTATGTCGACCCCTTTCCCAATCTTGTGAATGAGGAAAGTAGGTCTTGGCCTCCTTCAGAAATGGGAATGAAAAGATGTGAATTGGACTGATTTGGAAAGAAATCGGGTAATCCACGTTACTAGACCGCCAAGATTGTCCTAGTTCCCAATTCAGGGACCCGATGCTTTCTAATGTTGTCGTATAGATTTTTCAGCTGCTTCTGTGGGCCAAGGTCATGTAGTCATGTGCGCAGCACAGGGACGTCACGTGGGGACTGATTGGTTCTTAGTAACGAGCATTCTCATTGGTTCCTCAAAGCGCAGCACGTGGCAGCTGATTGGTCCTTCAATGTAATAAACACTCTCATTGGCTCTCTCAAAGCAGTGCATAAAACGTGGCGGCTGATTGGTTCTTAAATGTAACAAGCATTCTCATTGGTTCCTCAAAGCGCAGAACATGGACGCGGCGGCTGATTGGTCCTTTAATGTAACAAGCATTCTCATTGGTTCCTCAAAGCGCAGCACATGGACGTGGTGGCTGATTGGTTCTTAAATGTAACAAGCATTCTCATACAAGCATTCTCATTGGTTCGTCAAAGCGCAGCAACCGCCACGAGAGTCAGACAAACTGCATGCAAATTGATTCTTCAAAATTGACACAAAATCGGGTTTTGCCGTAAAACTGAAACCGTTTTTGTCGTCTAACTTTTATTGGCCCCTTTTCCAATCTTGTGAATGAGGAAAGTAGGTCTTTGCCTCCTTCAGAAATGGGAATCAAAAGATGTGAATTGGACTGATTTGGAAAGAAATGGGGTAATCCACGTTACTAGACCGCCAAGATTGTCCTCTTTCCCAATATCTAATGTTGTCGTATAGATTTTTCAGCTGCTTCTGTGGGCCAAGGTCATGTGCGCAGCACAGGGACGTGGTGGCTGATTGGTTCTTTGATGTAACGAGCATTCTCATTGGTTCCTCAAAGCGCAACACATGACGTGACGGCTGATTTGTCCTTCAATGTAACAAGCATTCTCATTGGCTCTCTCAAACCGCAGCACATGGCGGCTGATTGGTTCCTTAATGTAACAAGCATTCTCATTGGTTCTCTCAAAGCACAGCGCATGGACGTAGCGGCTGATTGGTTCTTTAATGTAACTAGCATTCTCATTGGCTCTCTTAAAGCGCAGCACATGGACGTGGCGGCTGATTGGTCCTTCAATGTAATAAACACTCTCATTGGCTGTCTCAAAGCACTGCACCAAACATGGCGGCTGATTTGTCCTTCAGTGTACACAAGCATTCTCATTGGTACTCTAAAGTACCAAAGTACCTGATTGATTTCTTATAAGTAACGAGTATTTTGATTGGTTCCTATCAGTTTGTCGTAGATAACGTTATCAGCAGGTGGAGGCGGAATCCCTTCCGAACCTTTAATCAACGACAACGACAACACGCACCTTACGTTGAGATGATTTATCTTGTAACATTCGCAACATATCCGTTTACAATTCCATAATATTGGCCGGCTATAATGGAACCCGGCAGCCGGAGTTTGACGTTAAGGGCACTTGAAGGCTTTCAATGATACACAGCACCTCTTTTCAAGTGATTTATCTCCGAGATAGAGGTTTCTTGCTCCCATAGTTCGGACCTATAGTCCATCTGAAGTTGTGCACAAGCAAACGAAGACAAATATCACCTCTTCTCGTATTTTTTACGATCCACAGTCCACCAATGTCATTTCCATGGATCGATTAACCCTCAGAGGAGCACGGGCAGCAAATAATTTCTCAGCATGATGTGCTGAACGCTGGAAGCGGAACACGTTTCCAACGGACGGAGTGGACAACAACCACAGGTTTTCAAAACCACACTGAGCGTGTTTCAAGGTTACTTTTGACTCCCACTGTACTGGTATATCTTACTTTGGTGCCCGCCACAAGTCACGCGGATGCAGCTGACATCGGTGTCACGTGGTTTCGCATCTGTGCCGGGTGACAGATACATTTTCAGATACGCCCAACTTTCTTATATTTGGCTCCACTGTACTAGTGTACCTTACCTTGGTAACCCGCCACAAGCCACGCGGAGGCAGCCGACATCAGTGTCACGTGACTTCGCAACTGTGTCGGATCAGTTGCATTTCGAGATACGCCCGACTTTTTTATTTTTGACCCCCACTGTTATCCATCCTCATCACCCTCATTTAAGAGGCTGCCCACCAATAGCGAGTTACTTTGGACACCCACTGTACCACGGTACTCTTGGTTATCAGGAAGGTGAGACACCGTCCACACAAATGAGTCATGAGTTACTTATGACCCCCACTGTACTCTCGGAGGGGATCAGCGCCAACTGAGACACCACCGCCCACCAGTAACAAAAAACTAATGGAAATAAGCAAAAGTCTGTGTTACTGGCATTATCTTGGCCTATTAAGCAAACGGTAATGCGTTTCTTTAGGCGTCTAAAATGTCTTTTGATCTTTATTTTTTACCATTATGGGTGAAGAGCGTTTATATGGAAAATATCTGGTAGAAAGATCACCCTATTTGCTCCACCATTTACGGTCGGATAAAACACTGGATTGGATTCTAAGCGTCGCCTGTGGCAGATGAGAATATGACCGGTCAGAGGTCGATTTTTGAGCGTGTCGATCGTTCAATTCAGTAGTATGCAAGAAACCGCCCCGGTAACCTGAACCTATGGGGGTCCGTCCAGACAGCTTTGTGCAGCGCGACTCGGTGCGAAACGCATAGGTCGAGGTTGAACCGACCACTGGGGGGTTTTCGATACTATATCACGGCTTGCTCCGAGAACCAATGAGCGCATTGCTTACTTCAAATGGACCAATCAAAAAGCTTGATGGGGCATTGCCCAGACAGAAAGGACAACGGCACAATCCGATCTTAGACTGGTTCCCGTCTACACTGGCGTGAGCCACCGCAGTGGTACAGCGAAAAAGACGGGAACCAGTCTGATCGGATCCATTCTACGTTGTGAGATACTTTTTCGATGTTTCACTTCTGACGAGACGAAAAGTATCTCTACTGTATGAAGAATACCGCCATCTTGGATAGACATTCATCCGCGTTAGGAGCACTACTTAATACGTACTGCGCATGCGTAGACTGATTTCCGGGAACCATGGAAACCACTGGGAGACAACATGCAGCATCCAGCAACATAATATCATACTTTTCTTGATCTTATGTACGCATAAATCTATAGTTTTAAGTAATTCATATATACAATGATGAATTTTCAAAAAATATGCGTATATCGTGTAATTCTAGACATCATCACCTGGGCACTATATTTTATCCGGCGGACGAATGGGTTAGTAAATCGCCGGAACTGAGGACCCACTTCCGTTTCAAGATGGCGCGTATTGTTATACAGCCGAGCCGGACTCCCGACAAATCCCGAAGTACCCGAAGGAGGCCGGGCGAGGCCGAGCCGAATGTGATCGGATCTTTAAACCGTCCATGCAGTTTGGGATTTCGGCATGACGTCGCCTCTCCCTGCACTCTCGGGTTCAACTTGATCACGCTGAGCATGTAAACAGCCGACAAACGAAGACATCGCCAAAGATCGTCGTAAAAAACCAGACGTCGATCTTACAAACGATCTCATTCCGACTCATCGTCAATCACGAGATTCTCCGAGATCAGGAAACTACCGTCTTGGGTCGCGTATCAGTGATCTCTGGCGAAAAGAAAGGAGGTATAACATTTACAAGGAGATGTATATGGATTTCGTAATGAGTCCTGGCTTACTTGTTCAATAAGCGTTCGTCTCTAATGTTGGCGTGTGACTTTAACACATGCGTTATCGCCTTCAGTAATGATGCTAGCGTCAGGGCCTAACGCCAGCGTTAGTGCTAACGCCGATTGAACAACTGAGCCCTCCTTTTTAAGGTGAACAAGAAAGAACGGTGGTCGGGGATGAGGATATGTTACGAACAACGCCATGATGGCACACTCAAGGGAATTGGTACACCATAGCCCTTAGACTGGTCCTCTGCCCTCGTAACGCTCCGGATACGTATAGTGGAGCGTTCCGAGGGCAGGTGACCAGTCTAGATAGCCCTGCCCGGGGCGACAATGACGCGCTTTCCAAACCGGTGTAACGTTTTCTAGTGTTCCCACACCCCAGTGTTTCCACACAAGACGCAGGTAGACGGACCGTGATTTTTCGATCGGGGGACAGGGAAATCTGTCACTCCCTTTTCACAGCGTTCCCAATAAAATGAGTGGGACACACCGCGTTTCTACTCGTATACAAACCGATTTGCACATCAACGTTAGCAGCGGGCACGGCAGTCGAGAGCCAGTTTGATATAATAGGGAGTTTAAGAAATCAAACGATAAACGTAAACGTTAACGACAACGTAATTTTTGTACCGCAAATGCAAAATAAAATCTGGTGAATGTGTAGTATGAAAAATAACGTTGTCGTAAAGTTTACGTTTATCGTTTGAATTCTAAACCTCGCTAATATCTTGATGAGCACCCGAGACGTCACTCCTAGAAACCTGTCAAAACAAAAAACGGGCCTCGCAACTCCAACTACTAAAAATAAATCATTGCGACGATCAATATTGAATTTCTTGACAGGAAAAGGCGATGTAAACCAGGGCAGCTTACAAAACTCGGATTCGCCAGTTTGTTGTCTCAAAAGCCTGACCATCTGAAGGTATAATTTGATGGTATTAGGCCGGGAATCAAAGGCCAGAGTCCCCCCTACCGGCTCCATCAGTGTATGGCCAGTGATACGACGAGACAGCTCACTATGAGAAAATTAACTGGTGTCTTTAGATCTCATGAGCGTTTATTAGCTCAAATGGCATGCACGACGGGAGAGTTAAAGGGACAATGATCTGGTGAAGTCGAGTCAATTGCAAGATGTGGTTGGCCGCTCCACAGGGACTTGACGCGATGTAAACTCTTATAAGGGTTGTAACCCTCACTATACATGGTTAGGGTTAGAACCCTTGGTGGATCAAAATCCACCTAGGCACTCAGAGCGCAAGCCGTCCACCAGAGGCAGTTTACGGAAAGATGCTAATAGGTGAAGGAGACGTGGTCGAACGCTGTTGTATCAGGCGCACCACCCGCCATTGTTCTTCTACCAGAAATACCACCACTAACCGGGAAAGCTAAACCGGGTAAACCATAGGAGCGCAATTCACAACTGCGTAAGCCTACATGGAGTTTACGGGAACCCCCAGAGCCAACCAAAAACGTGATTTTCATGCGGATTTTGGGCAAAATACGCCAAAAAAGGTCTTCCCCCCAGATTGCCCCGCGGACAAAAAGCTAAATACGGCCCTGGAAGGGAAATGGGGGAATAACTGTGGTATTTCGGATGCAAAACGCCAAGATCTGACGGAAAAAACATCAGCCAACGGCACCCTTGGTTTCATCGACGTTTTTTAAACTGCTTTAAACTATTTGTACACCCTCTAATAACATTTGCATCGTGTCGTCTGCCTCAGTCAGATCTCAGCCCCGTGTACAATGCTCGTCAGACGTACGATACCTGGCCCCTTGATTCCCGAAAGAGCCAACAAGTAGATATGAAGTTCGTAAAAAGACTGTAAAACGTTGCCACTACGTCCACTCCGTTCGCACACAGTTTGAGCCCGTTCGGCAAAATTTTCAAGAACGTAGTGAGAACTAGCTCAGTGTGATGGGGGTATAACCGGGAAAGCTAAACCGGGTAAACCATAGGAGCGCAATTCACAACTGCGTAAGCCTACATGGAGTTTACGGGAACCCCCAGAGCCAACCAAAAACGTCATTTTCATGCGGATTTTGGGCAAAATACGCCAAAAAAGGTCTTCCCCCCAGATTGCCTCGCGGACAAAAAGCTAAATACGGCCCTGGAAGGGAAATGGGGGAATAACTGTGGTATTTCGGATGCAAAACGCCAAGATCTGACGGAAAAAACATCAGCCAACGGCACCCTTGGTTTCATCGACGTTTTTTAAACTGCTTTAAACTATTTGTACACCCTCTAATAACATTTGCATCATGTTGTCTGCCTCAGTCAGATCTCAGCCCCGTGTACAATGCTCGTCAGACGTACGATACCTGGCCCCTTGATTCCCGAAAGAGCCAACAAGTAGATTATCTGCTCGCCATCAATGTTATTTAAGCCAATTAAACCTCTTTTCTAAACTAAAATTGACCAATTTCAAGCTACTCGGGGACACCGCAGATCCGCACATCTCTTCAGAATGGAGCATTCATCTGACAGACCACAGGTAATGGTATTGTGAAAGGTTTTTGCGCCCGTGTGCGACTTGATTGTATTCAGTGGATTAAATTTGGGAGTAGACGGAATCCAATCTTGTTGCTAGATTGTATCGGAATGGCCAGCGCTCTAAAGGCGGAAAATAGCAGCCGAGCACACTGATTGGTTCCAATGATTTGTAACAAAGGATACGATTGGTTCATAGAATAAACGCTACGATTGGTTCGCGCAGACGTGACGTCATTGTATGACGTTTTGACGCAGCAAGTGGTTGGTCAGGCAGACAAGCTTGTGAAACTTGTTCGTAGGCCAACAACTTTGATTGGGAATGGTAAAAAGTTTGAAAAATCGATGTTTACAGATTGGAAGGCCACCGGGAAACCCGCCCCAGCAGTTCTGTTAAACCGAAAAAGGTCGTGGTCATTACCTTGAATAATTCATGACGTCCCCGAATCCTCGTTTCCTAATTGATTTATTCAAGACGTACCGCAACCCTCATTTCGGATCGATTATTCAAAACATTTCCAGAAATTAGGACAGGATGGCGCTGGACATTTTGGTCACTCGGCCACCATCATGGGAGTAGAATCAAAATTGATTGGCTTGTAACCATGGTGACAAGATGTGGCCAATTACTGCCATTAGTGTCGCCCCCTTGGGAAGTGGTCCTCCTTCGAGTCCCCTAATCTAATGACAAGAGGAGGTCCAAGGCCCGCAATGCAACTTTTCAGTTGATTCACGAATATCAGGGCCGTAGGTTTTTCTTTGGGGGGGGGGCACTTGGCACTTTTTGCCCTTTTCGGCCAAATATGTCTGAAAAAGTTTAACACGATCACAGTAACTTCGTTTGCCTATAAATGAACGTCAGGCGTAATTTGTTGATTAAAACAAACACCAACCCTCGCATCATCATTCGTCTCTTGCAGACCGCCTGAATAAAATTAAATGGGTGGTGTGTTTTCGATCCAACTGTCCAATCTTCCGGTCACTGGCGCTGAATCACCGGCGAGGATAAAGTACGGTGGCTGGCGTTTGCAACGGAGGCGAGGGTGGGCCCACTTTACTACAAAGCGACAATAACAACGATTACAGGTCTCATTACCCAGTACGTTATATCCCACGCACTCAGCGTAGGGGGGGGGGGGGCCTTGGCACTTTTTGCCCTTTTCGGCCAAATATGTCTGAAAAAGTTTAACACGATCACAGTAACTTCGTTTGTCCAAGATACAGAATAGCACGAAATTGACACACAAAATGAAAAAAAGCAAGAAGTCAATCTCCAGAATTCACGAAATTTCGACCCCAACCGGGGTCTTTTTCAAGTGGAACTTTACAATCTGAAACTCTAGAAAAGACTTTTCTAGAGTTTCAGATTGTAAAGTTCCACTTGAAAAAGACACCGGTTGGGGTCGAAAATTCGTGAATTCTGGAGATTGACTTCTTGCTTAGTAACTTCGTTTGCCTATAAATGAACGTCAGGCGTAATTTGTTGATTAAAACAAACACCTACCCTCGCATCATCATTCGTCTCTTGCAGACCGCCTGAATAAAATTAAATGGGTGGTGTGTTTTCGATCCAATCTTCCGGTCACTGGCGCTGAATCACCGGCGAGGATAAAGTACGGTGGCTGGCGTTTGCAACGGAGGCGAGGGTGGGCCCACTTTACTACAAAGCGACAATAACAACGATTACAGGTCTCATTACCCAGTACGTTAAATCCCACGCACTCAGCGTCTCACAGAACAGTTTGCAAGAATGTGCACATACCAAAACCAATATTTATTTCTTTTGAAAGAAAGCGACTGCTCAAATTTGGCCAACATCTCGTTTGGAGCCCCAAATGAGCCAAGAGCTTCCCTCGCCTCATCTTTCTTGTTTGTTTCTCTATGCACCAAAAGAAGCATTTTCAAGCTGAAAGGAAAATCCAATATCCTAATCCACTTAGCCGAGGATAAAGCAGACGAAAACACAAACGTGGCCAAAATTTATTTTTCCTCGGAAGGCCACAGTCCTTTTGCGTTGCTATGTGATGTTCGTAAATTTGCATAACTGCACTCCAGCGTTTTATCAAGGATTTTAATTCTGACCCATTTTATTGCAAGTGCAATGATCAGCTGAGGGGAAAAACTAATGATTTGAGAACACAAGACAATGAAAAATACTGACAAATGGGGACATATGAGGAAACACTGACAAACGGTACATAATGAAGAACACTGACAAGTGGGGACATATAATGAGGAAACACTGACAAATGGGGACATAATGAGGAACACTGACAAATGGGGACATGAGAAAACACTGACAAATGGGGACATGTGAAGAAATACTGACAAATGGGGGCATATGAGAACACACTGACAAATGAGGACACATGAAGAAACACTGACAAAATGGGGACATAATAAAGAACACTATCAAATGGGAACATACGAGGAAACCTTGATAAATGGGGACACAATGAGGAACAAGTGGCAACTGGGAACACAATGAGGAACACTGGCAAATGGGGACATATGAGGAAACACTGACAAAATGAGGACATTATCAGGAACACTGACAAATTGGGAACCAATGCGTCTTGACCATAAGAGGAAGGAAGTACATGTAAAACTTAATTTGGACTTATTTAACTTAAAATTTTATTCAAAACCCTCTCTTGTACAGTATACCATAAGAATATACAAGCGATTGCATTTATACCAGGGTTCCATCACAGCACCCTCAGGGGAAATCCACCCTAACAAATTCTCCCACATCAATCATGGTTCACTTGTTTACTGACTCGGGAGATGCCGCTACAATCGAGGAAAAGCTTTTCATCAACTTTGTCCCTTAATCAAATCTACCAGTTATTTTTCCATCAACGTGACATGGAATCATAACCCGCAGAAGATGACAGCAATTCAGGCTCGTTAAAAAATAACACTTTAAAGAGGTTTAATGACAAAGTATATCACAATTTTCATAAAAATGACAACTCACAAGACATGTAGACACGCAAAGAGGCTCACCGCACACGTTTTAAAATCTTGACAAAATGACAATATACTACCAGTAATGATCATGCACACAATACAATTCAATTTTCTGTTTGTTAGTTTGGTTCATCAGCATTCATCCGAATCATGCTTTCGCCAGTACAGTACCCTAAAGGTAGATTATACCCATTGGTTTGATATGAAGGGCTTGGATCCGCTGGCGGGAAGGCACACAAAATCCAGCCCAAACTTAAACAAACATACCAAAGCTCCCAAAGAAACATACCAAAGGTGTGGAGCACAAGTTTAATATGCAGAATGTCCAAGAAAACGCACCCGTACAACCTCATACCCAGAGCTGAGTGATTATGCATTCATCATTCAGGTGCGGATCCAAGGGGGCGCAGGGGTGCACGCGCCCCCTTTCGGCCAACAAATCTGTAAATCAACTGAAATTCTGGAATTGGAGCAAATATTTGAAATTCACCACAGATTTCCGTGTTTAGTAGCACAGCGCGCCCCCGCTTTTCCCAAATACTGGATCCGCCCCTGCATCATACCATATAAGAGTCAACAGCTCCTGGGCACGAGGTACGGGCAAAATATCCTTGTTCATAAGTATTAGTGACCCAAGATATAAATAAACAGGTCCCACACAGGTATAGAAGACTAGATCATATGTGATTAAATAGAAAACAGGTAAATACAGGTTAATATACACCTGGTGGGGCCTAGCACTGCACCCCTGCGATAAACACAAAATTTAGCCATTTCGATTTCGCAATCGCAGCATATGAAACAGTTGAATGTCTTGCCCCTCATCGCACTGAGAGTACGGACCTCTCCATTTTAGTGACCCATATTGTTTTTCTCAATCAGGTAGAATTAAAGGAGCACGGTATTGCCACTTTTTCTCGACAGCCGGCGCCACTCTCCAACCCAAGGGTCTGACTACGTCTCGGCGAATGACCCGATTTACTGCCTACATTTTGTAATGCATTTTTGTAGTTCGTCTTAATACCGCTAGGTGGCTCCCTCTAAGTCAGCAGTCAAATAACGCATTTGAGATCCAATACCGTGCTCCTTTAAAATATCAATACTGATACTCACAACACAACACCTGCAACATTTTCTTGAATGAAGCATTCAATTGATTATAACATCTACTCCGTAAATACAACACCTGCGTACAAAAAATTGCATCGAGCAACTTCTCTTTAAGAAGAATTTTTAAAATTCTGTACAAAAATTTAAAAATTACATCATTTACAAGAATAAAGATTACATCATTACATAAAACCATGAAAGAAATATCCTTGACCATGTCTATCAATCGTCCACATATATTGTCTACATCTATCGGTAATTAAAGCCACACTGTATTATACTGAAATCAGAAAATGCTTATGTCCTGCAACGTTAATGTAGTATAAAATGTACTATGCTCTATCTGAATACATTAGAGCTCTGCCTGCAGTTTTTGAATGTATGTTGAAATACATTAGAGCTCTGCCAGCAGTTTTTCAATGTACGTTGAAAACTAAGTCTTGATTCTTTGAAGTACGCATCAGGCAAGCATTTTGGGGACACAAGGCTATGAGACCTCTCCCTGCATTCTCCCGACGCTTTGAAAATCCCATAAAATTCAATATAGAGGGGCTGTCTTGGTAGATCTGACACTGCCATCTATCCAAGGATTGTGTAACTAAAATATTCATATGCACCAAACATGAAAATACAAATTTCACACTGTGTAAAAGAACTGTATATCATACACTGCCATCTATCCAGAATTGTGTAACTAAGATATTCACAAAAGCTTGGGGATTCGAAGGGTTTGGGGCCGTTTTTCGGATTATGTTCATCTTGCTAGGGCCCCCCTTGGGCAAACTGGTAGCAATGCCCGTGCATTTTCTACCCCCATGTGATGACCCCCCCCC
>NMRB01000058.1:772382-806352 GCA_002633025.1 Notospermus geniculatus
ATATTATGCAATCAAATGTTCTTGGCCAATCATGTGCAGCAGATTGCATCATGTGATCATAGGATGTCACATCGTATCGGACACTCAATCATCGTATCGGATCCTAAAACCTCGTATCGGACAGCCCTCCTAGTTTCAGCCAATCAGAGCATAGGCCTGTTGTTATAGTTGCTAGGCAATTTGCATAATATAGCAAAGAGTGGATGGCAGGTCGTCCAATATGGATTTTTGTTGGATGAAGAAAAGTTATATCGGACTCGGCTTCGCCTCGTCCGATATAACTTTTCTTCATCCAACAAAAAACCATATTGGACTCCCTACCATCCACTATTTGTATGTCTATCACCTTAGAAACCCATTATTATTTGCCCGATGGACTACTGTCGAGAAAAAAAAACAGAAAAATGCTTCGATTCAACTTGTGTACATGTACTACACAACTACACTAATTAAGTAACGGTAGGCCTACTCATCTAGATGCACGTTTTTCTAATGAATATATACAAATCATGCCTCCTAAATGATATTCACTTCATTAGCAAGTCTATACAGCACTAGGCCTAAGTCATATTTCCTGTCTATCTGGCGTTTGACCTAGAATGCATTGTTAGGAGCCTTAAAATAATGGATTGTCGCATTCTGTATATTTTTTTCATCAAAAGTTATGAGCTTTTGGTCTCTTTGGTTTTGATAATACTGGACAAACATACATATAAAGATACAATGTACAACAATATAACTTCATCAAGAAATGAACACAACCACACCTTTCGAAATGGAAATGCCCTAATTCGGCAAGCAACCCTGATATTTCATTGAGACATGAACCATACATTTCGTCATTCTTAACAAAAAAAATCCACTCAGATAATAAAGTTCATGAACGTTCAGTCATTCTGCAACACAACACGCTAAGAAACAGTCATTTCTTGAAAAAATACCAAACATGTCCGTGTTAAATATCACAGCATAATCGTTAAGTACCGGTATATGCTATTGGCCCATCTACCAGTACCATTCCCACAATTCCCTATACCCATGATCGCTGCGCTGAAGCCTCTCTTTGAGTTTCAATTCTGCACAAACTGTTGATTATTCATCCGATGTCTTGCTTCCAGGATCAGGATTTGCACAACGGAATGTCACGACAAATGACGAAAATGAAATCCTCCACATTCCCCTGCAGCATCAAGAAAATTTGAAAGTTTCCCTTCAACACAAATTCAAGACTTTTATCACTTTTCGCCTTCTTATGTGACAATTTTTCTAAAAGTATCTCATCTGGTCTGAGAGCAGTTCCAGGCGCGGATCCAGGGGGTGCACCCGGCGCCCTTTCGGCCATCAAATCTGTAAAACTGACCATGAAATTTTGAAATTTGGAGCAAATCATTGAAATTCACAGCCGATTTCAACGTTTCTTGCACAGTGTGCCCCCTCTTTTCCGAAATCGTGGCTCCCCCGCCCCTGAGTTCAGTCATCCAACATCCGGGCCAACATCCAACAAAATGTGTAACTCAACTCCGTAGTACACTATACTACATACAAAACTTGAATATTTTACGAATACATTGTAGTGTCAAGGCTGGTACCGGGTACTCCCAATTCCTGCAACTGATGTTGTCTGTGTGAGTTTGAGCGGTGTTATGAGAAGGCCTAGTTAGGCAACTCTCCTCTGCATGACTCGGCAACACATAATTCAGCAACTTCAACTCGCGGCACCACCTCACACAAACTTTTGTATGTTGTTTGTATGAGTTTGAGCGATGAGATCACGAGAAGGCCTAGTTAGGCATCATCCCTCCTCAGGACTCCACAACACTTTCTCTCCCAAAGCTTTCAGTTGAAACAGCCACTTTTGAAAAAATTTGATTTACTTCAACTCAAGACATCAAAGTTGTTTGTACATGTATGAGTTTGACGTTTGAGCAATGTTACAAGAATGCCTGGTTGGGCATCACCCCTTCAGGACTCTGTAACACTTCCTCTCCCACAGCTGAAAAATCCTCTTCTAAAAAATTTGAGCGACTTGACCTCAAGACACAATCTCGCACAAACTGTAGTATACGATCTATGTTTGTATGAGTTTGAGTGATATTACGAGAAGGCCTAGTTGGGCATCACCCCTTCAGGACTCTGTAACACTTTCTCTCCCAAAGCAGAAAAATCCTCTTCTAAAAAATTTGAGCGACTTCACCTCAAGGAACCATCTCGCACAAACTGTAGTATACGATCTGATGCTGTTTGTATGAGTTGGAGCGATGTTACTAGAGGGCCTAGCTAGGAATCCATCCTCCACAGGACTCTGCAACACATTCTCTCCCAGATGTTTTCGGCCCAAATCTTAAAAGATATGAACGAAAGTCACCCTGGTACATCTAAATACTGCAAGGAGCAGTACTGCCTCCCACCGTTGGCTCAAACGGCTGTATTATGTTCCGCTTCATCCAGCGAACCCTTGCTGCTCCCAGCAGAGACTTTGTCCATATCTTCCGATCCGTTTTTATTGGCGTCCATGTGTTTAGAGAAGCAGGGTAACCAAAGAAGACAGTGAAGAAAAGCACACCCCAGGATCATGGCACCGCCCAGGTAGAACGACGCGTCGTAACTCTTTGTCCTGTCGTATACAGCACCTGGAAATAGAAGAAGGTAGAAGTGAACTAACGAACGACAGAAATGAACCAGTTTCCTCAGTTTTCTCATTATTTTGTAGAATATCCACCACACTGCACGCAAAAGAAGGCTCAAATACCTTGGTCACTGTGGCTAGGCCATCACAGCTCCGCCCTGTGGTTGCTGCATTCGTCTACATAACTGACTAGAAGCAAAAATTCATAAGCGAGCGAATGAATTTTTGCTAGAGGTGATGTCAAGCCAACATACATGTAGTTGTTTGTGCTATACACCTTAAACCCTCCCAGTTGAACCACTAGCTAGTTATTTTAGAACCCAAGTCCACACAGCACTCGTATTGGCCAATGGCACCCCATCAATATCAGGGAATTCATCCTGGGCAGGAGATGCAGTCTCCATCAACACCTCTGCCCAACTTCATGGTCACTAAGGGTTTTCTTACCTGCTAGCGGAGGGCCAAACGCTGACGATATTCCACGAGCCAGCGTGAGTAGACCGAAAGCATTGGTGAGTTTCTCCAGGCCCAGCATGTCGCAGAGAATGATTGAGGTTAGCGAGATATAGGCAGCTGTGAATGAAATGGTCCATGGACCATGTGCTCACTGGGTTGGACATAATAGTCTAATGACAGAGGGAGGTACATGTACATATCGTCATTCCCAGAAAAGACTTTGATGATTTTTGGGTTATGCCACCTGGCGGCCATATTGGATGTCCGATCAGGCTGGAACTTCACATGCACATAAAGGTCATCTGCAGGGGACCACATAGCACATTGGAGTGCTTTGGGTCAAGCCGTTCTTGAGTTACAGCACTTTGATGATTTTCGTGTTACGCCACCTGGCGGCCATATTGGATGTCCGATCGGGCCGAAACTTCACATGGACATAAAGGTCATTTGCAGCTGGCCACATAGCACATTGGAGCACTTTGGGTTAAGGCGTTCCTGAGTTACAGCATTTTGATGATTTTTGGGTTACGCCACCTGGTGGCCATGTTTGAAGTCAAATCAGGCCGAAATTTGACATGCATGTAAAGGTCATCTAGATGGAGGTAAATATCAAATTTGAGCACTCTGCGTCAAGCCGTTCCTGAGTAATAGCACTTACTTGATTTTCAGATTACGCCACCTGGCGGCCATATTGGATGTCCAATCGGGCCGAAACTTGGTATTTTTTAAGGTACCCTTCCAATGCATGTTTATGCAAGATATGAAGTTTCTCGGTGAAATAATGACAAACTGTGGCAGGTTCGTCACTTTTGTCGAACTTTGACCTCTGTGACCTTGAAAAGTAGGTCAAATCAAAAACCCGTTATATATGTTATGTATCCTTATTAGCTACACCTATGATAAAAATTTGGAGATGATCTAGTCATTAGTTCAGGAGTTATTGCACTTTTTGTGTTTTTGGTTTCCGCCACCTGGTGGCCAAACTGAGAGTCGAATGGGACCGAAACTTGGTGTCGTGGGTCATCTGACCTAGGGGTATATATGTACCAAGTTTCAGATCAATAGCTCCAGCGGTTACGAAACGTGCCCTGCTAACGGACAACGACGACGGACGACGACGACGGACGACGACGGACGACGGACGCTGCACCATCGTAATAGCTCACCCCAGTGAGCTAAAAAAGGCATGGAGAAATAAAGTGGCACTGAAACGCATATAATATAGCACACAAATGTTGCAGCATAATGTCTGCATCTGTAGGGAGCAGTGGCTGCTGCAAGTGAAATTACAGCCCTTTTTACACGGGCCCGGTTGAAGTGAAGCAGGACAGGCCCATTTACACTGCCATTATTGGTCGCCTTACACCCTTACGCTGAGACCAATGACACAAACGTCTGCCCACAGTATTTTATCATTGAGTTGCCCTTGAGAGAGCCTCGTACTAGAAAACTCATGTGGAGCAGTTTCTTTGATTTTGTTGTTAGTCTTGTGGTTCCGGGCAGAATGAAACAAACTTACCTATACAGAGGCCAAAAACGGCAGCGAATACGCAGAGAGTGGCGTACGTCACACAGAAGGGGCTGACGATGGTAGCGATACCGCTGATGATAAGGCAGATGTTATTAACTTGCAGGGCTTTGATTGGTGGAATATTGGCGATGATACCGGAAACAATTCGTCCGAGAGTATTAGTAATGCCTGAAACGGGATATATGGAAAGGTTACTTTCTAAGTACACCAAAAGCGCAGGTGTAAGGTCACAGAGGTCTGGCATTGCCGAGGTCCAGCTTCTCCTGTTGGTGATGGTTGGCATTGCTGACCAGCAGGCTGTTGATATCTTCGAATCAAAGTCCTGACACTGAATACTTTTGATATGATATGTTGGAGGAGCTAGATCCCAGCGGCAAAACCAGGTCTCTGTGACTTTATATATGATGAAAGATTGTCACAGGGAGATGCAGCGATCTAGTGGCTCTGCATCTATTACTTTGGGTAGGGAAGTCCCTGGTTCAATCCAACTGAAATACATGTAGCGTCGAATGCATTGGCTGTGGAAACCGCACTGCAAATCGCACCGGGATCCGGTTTTGGTGCAAATGTGCCTTAAGGCTGGGGGTAATAATATAAAGTGCATTGAGCAAGACAAATTTACATACCTATGATTGAAATAAGTAGAGCGGCTTGATCCGAGTCAATTCCCAGAGAAATGGCTCGGTCGGCCAGGTATACGAACGGCACGTAGAACCCTGTCATCCCGATTATATTCCCGAAGCATATGAGCAAGAAAGCACTATTCATGAGGAGGGAACAGTCCATCATTTCTCTCAGAGTGTCCAAAGCTGACTTGGGCAGACAGGGGCATATCAAATCTGGGCAACACGTGCGTTCTTCGGGTATGTCTAGTGGAATGGCAGTTATGCTCGTCACGTAGCTTTTCATGTCCGGTTGCGAGCGGAATTGGTGGAAATTCATGATGCTACCGCTGTAGAAGATATCTCGTCTGTACATCGGTTTGGCGTAATCCTCCTTCTTGATCTCCTGAGACGGCGCCCGGTTGACGGTCCGCACCACATTCGACCAAACCTCGCTCCCGTACTTTGCCACAGCGTTCTGGCGTTGGGGTATATTGCCTTCGCTCTTGATCATGGATCTACCGCCGTCGTACCCGTTCGGCCGGCCATTCACGTGTAGGGTATTATCAGTCGAAGCGGGGCTTGAATTGGTACGGATTCGTCCACCCTTGCGCAGAAGTTCATGCTGTTCGTCCCCCGAGTCATGCCTTACTTCATCACCATCTTCATCTTCAATCACGATCCGCGGCAGCGTGTCACTGGGCGACTCCTGCTGACTGTCCCCACTTTGTAGACTCATCTGCCTCTGTGCAATGCTGTTCTGACGACTGATACTGGCGATCACGCGAGGGTCAATACCGTCCGCATCGGACCGAACGTTATGGAGAGCATTGCTGTGCCAGCTACCTTCTGATTCGGAGTCCTCCTCTCGTAATTGACGCTGTCTTTCCAGTTTCGCTTCCTGCAGCTTATCCAAGATGGCGGTAGCTTCCATAACCTCGGATTCTTGGCGTTCCCGACTCTTCTCCTTCATCCGATCAATTAGCGTCTTCTTTCGAGGTTTTTTCTTCGGCCGTTTTGGTTCCAGCGGCCGCATCAGGGAGCCGAAAACCATCCCATTCAGAATTATGCCAGCCATAATCCAGAGGGCATTTTTCCAATCGTAGACTTTGAGCAGGAACTTGCTGAACGGTGCGAAGATGAATGTTCCTACGCCTGAACCGGCGACGGCAATACCAGTCGCTACCGCACGCTTTTTCTCAAAGTAGTACCCAACGCTAACAATTGACGGCAAATACATAAGGCCAAAACCAAAACCTGAAACAAATCAAGTAAATATGTTTTTTTAAAACAGTTAAAGTTCGGGTTTATAGTCTGGTATCAACAACAGTAGAGGTGTCATCCGACTTCACACTTTAACCCCAGTCTATCCTGAAACCTTTCAGTAGAACTCAGATGAGCTGCTCATTCAGCGCTACAATCTGAGCATTTCCGACCGGTACCCATTTATACACCTGGGTGGAGAGAGGCCAGTGAGGCAAAGAGACCTGCCCAAAGTCTCACGCCAGCAGCGGGATTCGAACCCGGGATCCTCTGACCGCTAGTCGGAGGCCCGAACCACTACACCACCGTGGCTCCATCGTGCATAGCCACCCGGTTTTTCTCATGATGAGTATCCTACGGTTAGATTGGATATCCTAGGACTGCTGAGTTCGCTGATTATTACTCTACATGTATCTAAACTTTACCCCTATATTAAACTAGCAGTTTTCACACCTTCATAGAAAAGTGTGTGACGACAAAATTCTGGAGGCCAAGGTGCACTCAACGGGGAGAACTAACCAGAATGTCTTTTCCTCATGTACAGAGCAGTGAACTCCTTTTCAAATTGGTTTCAATGAGACTTTAGGCCAACACCAATAGACGATATCACTCCAAAAGAGTGCAGCACCTGACGGTGTTCGCGTCATGACGTCCTGAACGTCATTACAAATACAAATACAAATACAAAGAAGTTTATTGGACCGTAAAATTTTAAAATTCCATAGGTCATAGAGTACAATAAACTAAGTGCAGTGTGTAAAGTATGAAGAGAAAAAAGGGATAGGAAAGTAAGAGGGGATCTGTCTTTGGAAATGTACCCAACTTACTAGCGTGAAGAGAATATATACATCAATGGGTGCAAAAGGGTGTATAGTACAAAATATATATTGAAAAAATTAACATGACTAAATGGTATGACTCGTGAATGCTTCTGAGCAAAATTTGGCAACCGTCTTAATTGTTTTATTTTCTGAGTTTACTAAGAAGTAAAACTTGTCCTTAAGGGATAACCCTATTTTGTTGTATTCTACATTGTCAAGTGTATTTGCCCTAATTCTTGTATATGCAGGGCACACCAAGAGGAAATGTACTTCATCTTCTACTATTTTATTATTGTTTTGGGAGCAAAAGTCACAAAAACGCTCAGTTCGAGGGATTTTTGGTTTGTTATACCTCCCTTTTTCAATTTTTAGAGCGTGATTACTCACTCGTAGTCTGGTCAATGCTTGTCTATGATTTTTGTCAGGTATTTGATCCAGATAGTTTTCATAAGAAAATCTATCCTTGATGGAGACATGATGTCTTAACGTGAGACGAAAAAAAATCAAATTGTTTCCTGACGTCATGCTCGCTGAAACAACTGGATTTTTTTTCGAGTCACGTCATGGCGTTCAGCAATGATGTGCGGGACGTCATGACGTTGCACCTTCATGTGCTGCACTCTTTAGTCTTTTAGAGTGAAAGAGTATATTCGGCTCTATGTCTGATGTTTTCAGTATCAACTTTCTAGCGTCCTTACCTCCAACAACACCATACAACATGATCAGAGCATCAAGGTTGGGGGAAAATGTTGCGGCGAAGAAAGCTCCAAAACCGATGACAGCACCAACCATGGTCACGGGACGACATCCAAACTTGTTCACCAACGCACTCGCTATTGGCCCTGAAATTGTTGAAGAGTTTGCATGTCATAAGTGGTATACCCTCCTCGCACCCAGGGTCTTCACAACCAGCTCCCCTTCTCACGCTTCGTTCAGGAGGGTACGACCGTAAATGACCTGAGATTCTCAGGATGGTGGTGTACAGGACATATCATGCCTGAGCAATTCGTACCAGACCTAGGACTGTTCGTACTTAGGACAATTGGTACCCGGGACATTTCGTACCTAGGACAACTTCTACCAATTGTGTGGCGGTCTAGGAAAACCCGGCGGATGTCACATTTGAGGAAAGTGTTAAATGGCCTTGGTGAACCCGCACATTTCAATAGCTGACATGTACTACCTCAGGTAAACAGTAGCTAGGCCTAGTAGATCAATGCACTGGCAATCTGACAGCCCTTGTTGATCATTCAGCGACATCCGCCGGGTTTTCCTAGACCGCCACAGAATTCGTCAGTTCATCACTAGAACAACTGACATGATTGGTACCTAGACGACCACATTATGCATTTTTATGACGTTGTTTGACACCTAGTCTGCTGAGAATTGAGGTATGGAAACGTAACCTAAGACAGGGTTGTCAGAATGTTATCACATTTTGACTGTGTCAAAGGTTCCAAGCGTTAATTCCCAGGAATATTGGCAAATGAGGGGCAGTTAATGATGGCGTTAATTGCATACAACTTTTGCTATGAACTGTCAAAGTTATATCACTGACCTGTGCAGAGATAGATTCCACACAGCAACGACCCGATCAAAGCAGTCTTTCCCTTCGTTTCTTGGTAGTAGTCCACGAATTCTATAAGGAACACTCCGAAGGAGTACGCTATTCCATCCACAATGATGTTACACATCAAAGACGAAAAAACGATGACCCAGCCCCATCCGCCGTCAGGGGGCGTCGGGATCAAGTTCACCTCATCCTCATAAGAACCTTCCGACTCTCCCGACGCATGACGATCTTTTTTACCCTTTCCCATGATGACACAAAATGAGCAATTCCGTCACAAAAATGCACAGGATTTGGCACCAGTAGTTCCTAAAACGCCCTGAGTTGTGCCCGTTATATCCAAATACTTATCACTATGATAGGGACAAATGGACCACACTAGTACAAAATTGAGCAAATTTTGGAAAAATCGTATAAATGCAGTTTATGCGGCAAGATAATTCGTTGTTTTGTCAACGATGCACCAAGGGAGAGAGGAATAATCGAGTCTTCTTATTCCATCTTGACGTATGAGTCCGTCACCAGTGACTGGGAAAACCTGCAATGATAAAAGAGGCGAAAATGTTTCAAGGTGGTGGAATTTAGAAGAAAATCACAGATACATTACCAGTAATATCAATTAAAATGGATCTCTGAAAGCAAGAATTCGGCATCCCCCAAGAGCAGTGACCAGGCACGGACCCAAGGGGGGGCGACCCGCTGCACACACCCCTTTCGCCAACAAATCTGTAAAATCGACCATGAAATTCTGAAATTTGGAGCAAATCATTGAAATTCACCGCAGATTTCAATGTTTCTAGCACAGTGCGCCCCCTCTTTCCCGAAATCCTGGATCTGTCCCTGGTGACGAGCACGCAGGCAAACGTGGTGTACTCGAGCTGTACTGACATGGTACCTCCAGTGGGTGAATGGCTCACAGTGCAAGACTGAAAGTGGAAACTGGCCTAGCTAGTTCCGCCACTCAAATAAACTTTACATGTACGTTTGGGTGTCTTGTCCCTGCTGAGATGCACATACATGTACCAATGACGTTGGTCAATATCGAACTTTCGAAGTTTTAATTTTTGATAATGAAACTAGGAAAACTCTACTTGACTGTTACCACGCAGGTGAATTATAATACCAGTACTTAAAGACAATACAATGATTATTACATGCGTCAGACAGAGATTTCTAGTAGGCCTACTGTCAGGAATTTAGTATCCTGAGTACAAACTTCACCATGTCAAGTGGAACAGAATTTATTAAGGAAATCGTCAGACCTCTTCAGATTAATGGTTGATCAATTCTAAATTAGAAACTCCATTGTTTGAAGACGAGGGTGTGATGACCTAGTGAACCTGACACAAACATGCCGCACTGGACGAGGTGAGTGGCGTCACATGCGCAAAGCACGGCTTGAAATGATATTGAGGCAAGAACTGGTTACTGGTACATGTAGTTTACTTCTGCGTAAGCTCCCCCCAGAAAATTTTGAAATCAAGGCCGTTGGTGCGATTTCCCAGAATCTGAGCGACAAATTACAAGGCAATTCTGTGGCACTTTCAAAAAGGGCAATTTTTCTAACGTTGGTCAGCGAAAAATGGGAGGGGCCAGCACGGGCCAGGTGTGCCCCCCCCCCTGGATCCGTGCCTGAGTGGTATGAATGTCCCACGCCTAGGTGAATATCCCCAATAAGCTTGTATCACGCCAGATGGACTCTCACTCTCAAAGGCAACATATACCGCAATGACATTATCCGTCACTGAGGAATATACATGTAAATCCATCACGTGAATTTCACACACCACAGCTTCCTCAATGTGACCCTTTGAGGGTAAAACACTGCAATATGAAAGGGCATGCCCTATTGAGCCCATACAGCCCCTGCTACAAACTAGACCTGATCCTCACTCATAACTGTTTGTGGCACAAGAACTGGCAAAGCCGGGTGTAAAATCCAAAGTACACAGGCCTACATGTTACCTTTTGGCATAAGCCTATCCTGTGACTGTTGTGTAATGGTACATGTAAACACCAAAGAGTAACAAAATGCCCTTGGCTGACAAGTTTTATAAGCGTTTTTAAAAAGCTTGAATCACCATCTAATGGGAATTGGACTGGATTAGTCCAGAATGAGTTCTCGCTTTCCACATGATCAAAATTCACCTCGTATGACATCAGTCTTGTCAAAGCTCAAATTCTAGGCCAACTAGATGATTTAAACAATACCCTAATCATTTTTATTGGAATGCAAGTGAGGTATACGCTTTTTATCGCCATTCAACAGGTTGACAATATCGCAGCAACTGTGTGAAGTCAGCCCATTCATGGGTCGATGAGACTGGCATTATCATTATTACGTGAAATGAAATTTCCCTGCGCTGCCGTCATGAGAAAGGTATTCAAGTCAATCCCATTTATGGCACCACCACGTGTAATCTTTCAATGCTCAGCCTTGCCAAATGAATGAAGTCGAACCATATCAAAGACGCCATTGATATGATTTTTTGGTAACACTATTCATCGAGGGGTTTCCCAATTCTAATCAAAGTGATCGGACATAATGAGTAGTCTCGAATATTTTTCTGGAATGCAAGGTTTTGTCCCCAAATTAGAACCACTGCATCCCAGACAAGGGACTCATTGAGGAGCAAGTTGCAGGGGCATAGCTGGGGGGGGGAGGTCACCATCTTACCCAGTCTCATCATCGTTTCATGATGGAGATTTTGGCAAAAAAATGGTACAAGAAGGTTTTGCCCCATCCTCAAAGAGTGCCCAGTCCCCAGGTGCGGATCCAGAGGGGCGCCCGGTGCGGGCCTCCCCTTTGGCCAACGAATCTGTAAAATCGACCATGAAATTCTGGAGTTTGGTGCAAATGTCAATATTCTGGCACAGGGCGGGCTATCATTCTTTTTCCAAATCCTGGATCTCCCCTAGTCCCCCCCAAGTCAAAACGCTACATGTAGCCACCCCTGTGGCCCTTATTATCCTGTAGGTAGGCCTATGTGGGGGTGTGGAGATAGGAGATGGGGGTGGAGGAGATAAAGCAGTCTAGTAGTGGCTTCTTTTTCCTCATTGTCCATTTTCACAATGGGGAACCGGACGAACTAACGTCACGATGTGGCGCTGTGAGCAGTGCGACCGAAGTTTCTTTTTTCTAACGTTATTTCCATTTATTTCTGGCGTGAAAATCACCCTTTTGTTTCGGTAGCCTGGCATTAAAATTTACACCATCTTGTAGCAGATGAAAATGTCTGCAATTTTGCAATGTTTTTTCCTTAAAATGAAGACATAGATGATGATTTCGACAACGTCTTTATCTCATTTAGAAAATGTACAGCTCATTTTTTTAATGACACAACGTCAACACTTAAAACGACGTCAATGACGTTGGTTCGGTCGCACTGCTCGCAGCGCCGATCTGTCGGGATATCCGGCACGCGGGTTCCTCATTAAGAGTGCTACAACCTTTGTCATTAACCAGACAATGTACGTTCAATCATGACACAGTGTGTGGTCCAACAAGGAGGATTGTGACCAGGATAACTGATTACACAGAACTCATTAGCAATTATCATTTACGAGGGAACTCATTCACATATAGGCCTAATTACTCCGGCTGGAAATCAAGTTATCTTGTCCATCTTATCCAAGATATATGGGCTGGTATTCATAAAAGTTAGCAAATGCTTTTACTTAAGATTTTCAGAGCAAGGTCCGATGTAAATGTAGTGTAAAACTTGCAATAAAAGATATGAATATCAGCCAATGGGTCATATGAATAAAGATTAGTAAATGCTTTTACTTCAGATTTGTACAGCATAGCCTAGTGCATTTGTATTGCAAAATTCAAGTAAAAGCATTTACTAGTCTTTCATATGACCCATTCTCAGGGCACTAATTCGATCTTCCCAATACCCATTTTATAACTTCGAATTATGAGCATGGTATGAATTGTCCTGGGTTCAAATTGTCTGGCGGACTGCCCGCAGGTACAACAACTCGGCCTACAAATTGTCTCAGGCCCTGATTGTCCAGGTACGAATTGTCTGGGTGCCAGTTGTCCGCTAGGAACCACTGCAGTTGCCCAGGTATGACCAGTTTTTTCAGGTACAATTAACATGTCAGCAGCTCCAAATCCCAAGATTTTTTTTGACTGTGAAGGCTCTGTTGTTTAGGCTGGTCACATCTTGGCCTTAGATACTAATGAAATTCCCAAGGTGGCACGTGCCTACCCCACCCACTGAAAATTTCGTTAGGTGGCGAGATCAGAGAGGGAACTCCTATGCAGGTCAGACTCATTAAAACTCTGAATACAATGTAGTTAGGGTTTCCAATTGTGTGATTTTCACGTGATTCATAAACATGGGATGTGTAAACTATAAAACAATGGACATGATCAAGTAGGCCAAGTAGGTTACGAGTCCAAAGTTACCTCATGTTGGTCAATGCCGGCTTAACCCTTTTCAGAGACAAGGCAATGGGTTCAATACTCGGACAAGCTGCCACGTTTTATTGCACTCTCAACTGGTCTGAAAGTCAGGGTTTCCGCAAGGATTTTTTTCCAGGGTACGACCTGGGGGGGGGGGGGGGAAAAAAAATTTCAGAAAAAAATTTTAAAAATTNCCAGAATGCAAAATTAGTCTTCCTTCTGCATGAAAGTTGCATTTGAAATGTAACAAATTTAAGAAAAACATTACTGAAGTGATTTTTTCAGGGTACTATATCGTACCCTCAAATTTCTTTAGGGTACTATATTTGTACCCAAAGTACCCTCTGGCGGGGACCCTGAAAGTATCAAGTGAAGTCCAGGGCAAACCACACAGAAAGTCAGAAAGTGCTACCGGTGCCTATCGGCAGTTAGTTCTAACGCATTTTCCCATTAACTAAACCGCCGATAGGCACCGAAAGCACTATCGGACTTTCTGTGCGGTCGGCCCTGATTGAGCTCTTTGTCAATCCGCCAGAAAGTTGCTAAAGTTTGAGGTACCTCTACAGCAAGTTTGAATTGCACATTCCTGCACAGGTAGGCCCTAAAGAACTTTGGAATACAAACGCATACCATTTCAGCAATAAACTCTCCATGTCATACTTGCAGGTTAAGACCGATAGGAATACCTGCCACAAGTTGAGAGGTCCATAAACATAATAGACCTACCTTAATGTTGTGGTAAATACAAGACCAACAGGTACAATGTATGAACCCGGGAGAAAAAAACAAGTCGGAATGAAGGGGGATTACTCCTGTGGTGTGGTAGGCCTACATGTATGTAGATCAATGGATTCCAGCCTCAATACATGACGGGCCTACCACCTGCGATTGGTTACTGATAAAACCTGGAATTCGGCCTTATGTTAATTCTCAAATTCCTTGCGAGTCCCATTTCGATGATTTCATTTCGTTTCATTTCATTCCGTGTTTTATCACTAACCCCTACGATTTCACACAGTTTTACACAACCTCATGACCTGCCATGACTTCCAGGTGATCTCTTCAAATACCGGTACATTACATAATTTCTGGATATAATAGGCCTACACGTAATACCTGGTTAATATTCGACTTACAAATCAGTGATTAACCCTCTGTCGACTGGGTAACTGGTCACTGATCAGTATTTTGTATTTCATTTTTCCGTCAGGACCGACGCTACAGCATTATTGGCCCTGGTAAGTACGGAGGAGGCCATCTCAAGCTACTCGACGTTCCTCACTTGGATGTGGTCTTTTACTTGCCCTTGCAAAAGCACAAGGTAGCCTACAAGGCACCACGGCTTACTGTCCCATGCGACAGATGTGAAGAGCCAGGAATGAAATCCCATAAGGCCCGGGCTGGATTCGAACCCGGGACCTGCCGCTTGCTAAGCGGACATGATAACACTAGGCCATCAGGCTCCTCAGTTGCCCGCTAAATGTTAAACTTGCATACCCCCCCCCCAAAACATCAAGTCAGCAGGACAGAATGGGTGCCAAAAAACCAATATTGGGTCATCATTTGATACCAAAATTAATTGGAAACCAGTGCCGGACAATGAATTTGGGTCAGTCAATGACACAGTCCCAACAAAGTAATGACTTAGCTTTGCTGCATATGAAGTGTTGTATGGGAACAATTACGTGTCAATCATGAATGGAATCTGACCATTTTAAACTGCCTAACAAGGTTTGCTAGAGGTAGGCCTATGACTACGACTACGCAGCTGGGAGCTGAGCTCAGTCCTCCATGACAATCAACTCACACAAATGACTCACGTGGTCTAGGCCGACATAAAACTACCTCAATGGCGACTGAACTATGATGGTGACTGATTCAACTATGATTCTGAAATTCACGGTACCTCGGTGACTGATGATACCTTGATTTGCTATGATTCTTGGTGATTGATTTTTAACTATGATTCCTTCATGATTGATTTAGCTGCGATTCCTGGTGATTGATTTAACTATCATGAAGTAATAACGGGTTAATAAGGTGAAAGACATAGGTTCCGACCGCACTCAAACCCACGGACCCTGACGTTAGGCATCAATCGCCAGCACTCATGCAATAGAGAGCCCTGATGCCAAATGCTGTTGTATATGATGCTTTGGTGATAAATTCAATTACAATGCCTCTGTCATTAGGTTAACTATTAGCAAAAATATTTTGCTATTAGCCATGCACTCTCACGTCTCATGCTTTAGGCAGTCCAGCAAAAACAAAACTGTTTAGGCCTCCAAGATGTGGATACCTTGACATATGGCTCACACGCAACTACGATTTCACTTGTTCAACGATGTTTATCTGTGGTTTTTAACAAAACTCGGCTGTATGCACTGAAAAATATAGAGAATTTGGGAAATATAAGCTAAAAATAGAGTATTCAACTTTACCTTTATACGGCCAGTTATCACGCAGCAATGAATAGCCAAGTTATAGTAAGATTCTGAATTAACACGTTTTATTGAGCTCCAGTAGTCAAACCATGTGGGTAGTGTTTATTTACATCGTATCGTATAGCCAACCTCATCCCCAGTGGAGAAAGTCACCTGCCATCCATTGACTGATACATGAGTGCATCATGCTGAATTTACCTAGCGATGAGGATGACATTAACATAATACATTTTGTTATACTGGCCGTTTAACTGGGTCACTTGGTTGTTCGGTTCAAGGGCTTCTGGCGTGAATCCCAATGTTTAATTCTTGACAAAAGCATCATTTCACACTGACAGCATTCATTTTGGAGGTAGCACAACCAAAACAGAGGGCAAGGTAATAATAATTCGATCACATAAGTCCAACTCCTGATCTTAAAGGTTGACCTATATTCTGATCGAATGGATGATTTTCTTGGAAAGGTGTGCTTAGTCCTGACTCATCAAAACAAAACCACATGGTTTGTACTCAAGTGAATGGCAGCTGCTGACAGTTCAATGTACGGTTGAATTAGGACACTGCCCGAAGTGACCCAAAGCCTTAAAGGGGAGATGTGTATGACGTTAGTCAGAATATCTGTCCTCCTGAACCACTACTGACTGATACTGGGTCACCAGGGTGTTGGTTTCCTCCTACATCTTGGTGCAACACAACGAATCACTAATCGGAAATGCCAGAAGAGATTAACACAGGCAAATACAGGCGCAGATCCAAGGGGGGCACCCGGTGCATGCCCCCCCTTTCGGCCAACAAATCTGTATGAAATGGTCCATGGACCATGTGCTCACTGGGTTGGACATAATAGTCTAATGACAGAGGGAGGTACATATCAGTTATGAGCAATCTGGGTCAAGTCATTCCCAGAAAAGACTTTGATGATTTTGGGGTTATGCCACCTGGCGGCCATATTGGATGTCCGATCGGGCTGGAACTTCACATGCACATAAAGGTCATCTGCAGGGGACCACATAGCACATTGGAGCGCTTTGGGTCAAGTCGTTCCTGACTTACAGCACTTGGATGATTTTCGGGTTACGCCACCNTACCATTGTCATGGAAACTGAATTGGAACATGCGACAATCTGTGCCATGCAATGGGTATCTGAATATGAACCGACCAAGGTCAACTGTCTGAGACCTCAATAAAACCCGGAATCTGACAAAAACAGACTGCACCACTGAACCACATCAGCACGTTCCACAGCAATCATAAAAAAAATCCACAATCACCAGGATCCATCAACCAGTGAACACCCCGGTGTGCGGACTATCGCCATACTCTCACCCGCAGAAGTTAGCTGTGTGACTGACAAGAACCCGAGAACCGGCAGAAGCTCAGCATGGGTTCCACAGCCCTACGGCAGGGCCAGTGTTTCTGCCAGGATTTTTTTAAAGGGGGGAGAAAGAGACAGAATTCTTGGTCAAAAACACAAAGGGGCTGTTCACTTAAGGGTCAATTTTACACAATCCCAAGAACCACATTTTTGGCCTATTGGCCTGAGTAGACTCTCCAGTAGAGGCTTGTGCAGTCAGGTGTGAGGGGAGTATGACATAAGCAAGAAAGAGGCCAGGGCAATGTAATTCTTAGATTTATATTGTACAATTGAGCCTTAAAGCTGAACTTAATAGATATAAACCCCAAGCGGCAGAAGTAGAAATTACGAACAGCCACAAGGCACTTCCAAACTACATACCTTAATGTTGTGGTAAATACAATACCAACAGGTACAATACAATGTTAGAACCCGTGGAAAAAAAACAAGTCGGAATGAAGGGGGATTATACTCCTGCGGTGTGGTAGGCCTACATGTATGTAGATCAATGGATTCCAGCCTCAATACATGACGGGCCTACCACCTGCGATTGGTTACTGATAAAACCTGGAATTCGGCCTTATGTTAATTCTCAAATTCCTTGCGAGTCCCATTTCGATGATTTCATTTCGTTTCATTTCATTCCATGTTTTATCACTAACCCCTACGATTTCACACAGTTTTACACAACCTCATGACCTGCCATGACTTCCAGGTGATCTCTTCAAATACCAGTACATTACATAATTTCTGGGTATAATAGGCCTACACGTAATACCTGGTTAATATTCGACTTATAAATCAGTAATTAACCCCCTGACGACTGGGTAACTGGTCACTGATCAGTATTTTGTATTTCATTTTTCCGTCAGGGCCGACGCTACAGCATTATTGGCCCTGCATGGTGAGTCCGGAAGAAGCCATCTCAAGCTACTCA
Organism: Notospermus geniculatus; assembly: GCA_002633025.1. Lineage (NCBI taxonomy): Eukaryota > Metazoa > Nemertea > Pilidiophora > Heteronemertea > Lineidae > Notospermus > Notospermus geniculatus. The sequence goes on from NMRB01000058.1 coordinate 790,402, forward strand.
TGTTCCTCACTTGATGGGGTCTTTTACTTGCGCTCGCAATGGCACAAGGTACAACGCACCATGGCTTATTACTGTCCCATGACCACAGACGTGAAGAGCCGGGAATGAAATCCCATAAGGCCCGGGCTGGATTCGAACCCGGGACCTGCCGCTTGCTAAGCGGACATGATAACATTAGGCCATCAGGCTCCTCAGTTGCCCGCTAAATGTTAAACTTGCATACCCCCCCCCCCCAAAACATCAAGTCAGCAGGACAGAATGGGTGCCAAAAACAATATTGGGTCATCATTTGATACCAAAATTAATTGGAAACCAGTTGCGGACAATGAATTTGGGTCAGTCAATGACACAGTCCCAACAAAGTAATGACTTAGCTTTGCTGCATATGAAGTGTTGTATGGGAACAATTACCTGTCAATCATGATTGGAATCTGACTCATTTAACTGCCTAACAAGGTTTGCTAGAGGTACGACTATAGCCATATAGCCGGGAGCTCAGTGCTCCATTACAATCAACTCACACAAACCACTCACGTGGTCCACACATGTACATGTAGGGCCTAGGCCTACATAAAACTACCGGTATATGATGCCTCGCGACTGAACTATGATGGTGACTGATTCAACTATGATTCTGAAATTCACGGTACCTCGGTGACTGATGATACCTTGATTTGCTATGATTCTTGGTGATTGATTTTTAACTATGATTCCTTCATGATTGATTTAGCTACGATTCCTGGTGATTGATTTAACTATCATGAAGTAATAACGGGTTAGTGACATAGGTTCCGACCGGACTCAAACCCACGGACCCTGACGTTAGGCATCAATCGCCAGCACTCATGCAATAGAGAGCCCTGATGCCAAATGCTGTTGTATATGATGCTTTGGTGATAAATTCAATTACAATGCCTCTGTCATTAGGTTAACTATTAGCAAAAATATTTTGCTATTAGCCATGCACTCTCACGTTTCATGCTTAGGCAGTCCAGCAGAAACAAAACTGTTTAGGCCTCCAAGATGTGGATACCTTGACATATGGCTCACACGCAACTACGATTTCACTTGTTCAACGATGTTTATCTGTGGTTTTTAACAAAACTCAGCTGTATGCACTGAAAAATATAGAGAATTTGGGAAATATAAGCTAAAAATAGAGTATTCAACTTTACCTTTATACGGCCAGTTATCACGCAGCAATGAATAGCCAAGTTATAGTAAGATTCTGAATTAAACACGTTTTATTGAGCTCCAGTACAGTAGTCAAACCATGTGGGTATGTGTTTATTTACATCGTATCGTATAGCCAACCTCATCCCCAGTGGAGAAAGTCACACACCATCCATTGATTGATGCATGAATGCATCATGCTGAATTTACCTAGCGATGAGGATGACATTAACATAATACGTTTTGTTATGCTGGTCGCTAAACTGGGTCACTTGGTTGTTCGGTTCAAGGGCTTCTGGCGTGAATCCCAATGATTAATTCCTGACAAAAGCAGCATTTCGCACTGACAGCATTCATTTTGGAGGTAGCACAAGCAAAATCAGAGGCCAAGGTAATATAATTCAATCACGCAAGTCTAATTCCTGATCTTAAAGGTTGACCTATATTCTGATGGCGTAGGTGATTTTCTTGGAAAGGTGTGCTTGGTTTTGACTCATCAAAACAAAACCACATGGTTTGTACTCAAGTGAATGGCAGCTGCTGACAGTTCAATGTACGGTTGAATTAGGACACTGCCCGAAGTGACCCAAAGCCTTAAAGGGGAGATGTGTATGACGTCAGTCAGAATTTCTGTCCTCCTGAACCACTACTGACTGATACTGGGTCACCAGGGTGTTGGTTTCCTCCTACATCTTGGTGCAACACAACGAATCACTAATCGGGAATGCCAGAAGAGATTAACACAGGCAAATACAGGCGCAGATCCAAGGGGGGCACCCGGTGCATGCCCCCCCTTTCGGCCAACAAATCTGTAAAATTGACCGTGAAATTCTGAAATTTGGAGCAAATCATTGAAATTCACCGCAGATTTCAATGTTTCTAGCACAGTGTGCCCCCTCTTTTTCAAAATCCTGGATCCGCCCCTGAAATATGCCCCCCCCCCTAAAATTTAAGACCAGAAAATGGCTAAGTCAATAATAACCACATTCAACAGTCACAGTGCCAGATGTATCTCAGATTTGTTCAAATATTTCAATCTTATTCACAACAAACATGTTCCACCTGACAGGAATCGGTCAATATATCATCAGGACCCTGGATTTCGTTGAGAGTTACAGGTCTCCATTCATTTATACCATTGTCATGGAAACTGAATTGGAACATGCGACAATCTGTGCCATGCAATGGGTATCTGAATATGAACCGACCAAGGTCAACTGTCTGAGACCTCAATAAAACCCGGAATCTGACAAAAACAGACTGCACCACTGAACCACATCAGCACGTTCCACAGCAATCATAAAAAAAATCCACAATCACCAGGATCCATCAACCAGTGAACACCCCGGTGTGCGGACTATCGCCATACTCTCACCCGCAGAAGTTAGCTGTGTGACTGACAAGAACCCGAGAACCGGCAGAAGCTCAGCATGGGTTCCACAGCCCTACGGCAGGGCCAGTGTTTCTGCCAGGATTTTTTTAAAGGGGGGAGAAAGAGACAGAATTCTTGGTCAAAAACACAAAGGGGCTGTTCACTTAAGGGTCAATTTTACAAAATCCCAAGAACCACATTTTTGGCCTATTGGCCTGAGTAGACTCTCCAGTAGAGGCTTGTGCAGTCAGGTGTGAGGGGAGTATGACATAAGCAAGAAAGAGGCCAGGGCAATGTAATTCTTAGATTTATATTGTACAATTGAGCCTTAAAGCTGAACTTAATAGATATAAACCCCAAGCGGCAGAAGTAGAAATTACGAACAGCCACAAGGCACTTCCAAACTACCTCTGAAAACGATACACCCTCTCGGACGGTCACAGTTGGTTTCACTTGCCACCACGCTCCCGAAGAGTAAAGATCTCAGCACGGCTGCCAAATGAGAAAAAACGAAAAATAATCTGTGATGGCACCGAGATTCGAACCCACAACCCTCTGATCGATTCGCCAACCTCTTTCTGTATACGCCACGAAGACTGCTTGCATACAACGACGCCGATCCACAATAACGGCGCTGTGGTTTTGAAGATCTCCATGAGGAAATAAAGCGATCGGAATTGTCGTCATGCAAGCAAGCAGTCTTCGTGGCGCGTACAGAAAGAGGTTGGCGAATCGATCAGAGGGTTGTGGGTTCGAATCGCGGTACCATCACAGATTATTTTTCGTTTTTTCTCATTTGGCACCTGTGCTGGGATCTTTACTGTTCAAGAGCGTGGTGGCAAGTGAAACCAACTGTGACCGTAGGAGAGGGTGTATCGTTTTCAGAGGTAGTTTGGAAGTGCCTTGTGGCTGTTCGTAATTTCTACTTCTGCCGCTTGGGGTTTATATCTATTAAGTTCAGCTTTAAGTGAACAGCCCCTTTTGACTTTTTTAGAGGGGACATACCCCGCTGCTGCTGTACCCCATCTGGCGGAAACACTGTCGGCCTAGGTTGATTGTAATTAAATGAGCAATAAATCACTGAATTCAATATCACACTCGTGTTTCTATTTGATAATGTAGTCTAATTCATAAGAATTCATATTTCTAATGCTCATCTTGTCATTTATGCTGACCTCATCTCACAGGCATGACAGGAGTCACTCAGGCTGACCTACCTTTATTTCACTGGCTGGAGGCCAGATCAATCAAGTCATGCTGGCAAGGTTATGACATCCAATATCTGACATGTGTGAGATACAGTACCGGTAATCAACTTGGCACTAATCAACCAAATACCATGAAACAATACAGGTATATTATTATTAATATTAACAAGGTTTGGCAAGGTTTTGCATCAAAACATCACCACTTACCAAAGGTGGGTGCAAAGGGTCATCATTCAACCTGAGTAGAATTATGCAATTAAGAAAAGGAGGCAAGAGCAAAACAGGGTAGTGTTTGCATTAATGATTAGCTCAGTTCATTTGAGGAAAGGTTCGAACTCGAAGGTCAGTGACGGTGAGAAGGTCAATAGGAGAGCGGCAAACCAGGCCTGGTCTGCCAGTCAATGTGTGAGGATAATGCCGAGATCAAAGAGTTTGGCTTGAGTGCATGAATTGAATAGGCCTTACTGCCTTGGCCTCATTCAAAATAGTTCCCTGTGAAAACAGGGATAGTGTCCAGGCTATGTTGCAAGCGTATGAAACGAACTGCCACGGGTGACCATGTAGGCCCAACAGTTAAAGGGAGACCACCACTGCAATGGGTTTATCTTAGCTATGATAGAGGGCAGCACATCGAAACCAGGTCCTATACAATGGACGCCTTTTGTGTAATGTGTGGGAAATTGATCAGGACCGGGATGTCCGTTTCATTTCAATAGTTTTAACCACTAGTGACACCTATTGAGGCAGTGGGTAGGGTCCCCACTGGGGGAGGGGGAGGGGCACCAAACACCAGACACTTAGCAGAGCTAGATTGGCCAATTCCCCATTGGCCCTTGCCCCAGCTAGGCATCCCATACCGGTACTCCATAGCCTAGGCCTACAGAAGTTTACGCCTGTTTTTTACACCCCCAGAACTGGTAGGTAGCTAGCCTAGCCCGATTTTTCTAGGCATAGACTACACCAAAAACTCCCGTCTCCGAACAATACTATAAGGCCTAGGCTACAGAACCGAACCGGGGTAGGCCCAGCAGGCCTCTGCTCTGCTAGCATGGCTAGGTCGAGGTAGGGCATATAATCAGAATTTTCCTCCAAGGTGGTAGGGCCTAGCCCTATAGAGGCTATAGCTAGGCCTAGTTAGGCCTAAGAAACTTTGATCTGAATTAGGCTATGCTGTTCATTGTATTGTTTGTTTTGTTTTGCTACACCAAGTCATTTGACTGCTTATGATGGGACCACCAAGAGCGAGTTTTGACACATTAGACTTGGCCCAAAGAATACACATGGATGGTAGGCCTAATGTACAGTACATCATGTACATCAATCTACGGTGTTGAAATGGATTGATGGTCAATTCCTGAACAAAGTCGAATTGTGTCACATACCTGCGTCGAAAAGCCTTCTTTTCAGCCGAGGCAGACTCTACATCACAAGGATACCTTCCTGGATGCTACCACGGTGATAAAACCGCAGTTTAGCGAGCGCATCGCAGGTTTGGAGGCGTATTTTGATGACGGAAGCGAGGATGACAAAGCGTTGTTTCTCCGATCAGCTGTTTTGCTATAAATAGAAACCGCGATTACATCAAATTGAGGACTGACAGGGATTCCGGCCGTGTCATCCAAATTCGGATTCTTTGGATTTTGAAATCACAAACAAACTGTCCAACAGATCATGGATTCTTTTTCATTTTGGTATTTATGACATGGAACAGGTGAAGAAGTTCATATGAGGAGGCATTTTGATATTGCCCAAGACCGCATTGCGACCGGTGTACATTTCCAGATTTCCATTCGAGTTTTCCTTGGAATCGCCGTCATGTGACGGCGCATTCGCCTGAAATTCCCAGGGACGTAATCGGCACTCGTTATTTAACCCTGAAATCCGACATAATGAATTATGAAAACAACATAAACAGATAAATGTTTAATGCTCGCTTCTTTAGACGTAAACGTAAAAGAAAGCCGGAATTAACCCCCTAACCTGTAAACTGAAAAATACCAGCGTCTGCATAAATTTCCGGCTGGGACGGAAAAGGCGAAACTGGTTAACGACGTAACAACATTTGTTTTGCGTTTTCCGAATTTTTTTTTAAAAACTATGAATTTAGAGCTCCTAGGTAATTGTGGTCGTTTTTAGCGATTCAATTTCGGTTGTAGTTGTTGATGATTAAGCAGACGTCCAATTGGTAACTTTCTTTTTCATTTCAGAATCCTTCGGGCAGAATTATCCTGAGGTGAGTCACGGACTTCAAAACTGTCCGAAATTAGGATATTTCGTGTACATTCAAACACGGAGAAATACAACCATTCGATTGTCGGACAACCTAACCGGTGTAACAGTTAAGGGTGTCCCCTGGGAAAATGTCCGCTTACTTTGTTCTCTGACGGATTGATGCGCATGGCTACAGAAACCAGTCACTTCAGATTACATGAACAAACTTGTGGGGCTAAAGTTTAGAATCCCCGATTGGAATGGAAGTGACGTTGCTCGATGGCACACAATGCGGCTTATTCCGTCAATGAGGAGGTAGCCTAATTTTTTCTACCATTTGATGGCGCTGCGACCGTATCCACTTTTCCACTGTGACGTTGTACAGAACGTCAACGTCACACTGCCGTGACGTTGTGGCTTCATGCTCGCACCGCACATTGCCACGGAGATGACGTCCTGAAGACAATGAAAAGGCCTGATATGGTCGCAGCGACATCTTTCCTTGGAGAAGTGGCGACCCTTCATTGATGACCTTTTTTGGGCACTGATCAGGGATTCTAAACTCGTTCCACTTGTGGTAACATCTGTACTGTGAGTGTGATTTTGATAGGCGTAAAAGTTTGGCCTATAGGCCTATATCCATGTGACAGGGGATCCTGAATTTTAGGCCTACCTAGTTGAGCCAAAATGATATTTACATGGGAAATTCGAGTAGACTCGCGCCCTGTAGGATCAAGGATAGGAAACCCCTTAGGCCTATAAAGTAAAATAAATGTGAACGTAATTGTTTTTTCAGGACTTCGATGGGACGCTTGATTCTGTCAGTATTGCCGTGACATGTGCTTTCAACCGCAGAGGGACGCTCTTAGCAGTTGGCTGTAATGATGGCAGGATTGTCATTTGGGATTTCTTGACGCGTGGAATAGCGAAGATTGTACAAGCTCATGTTCATCCTGTCTGTTCACTCAGGTTTGTTGTTTGAGACTACCGGTACATGATGTAGACCGGAAAGTTGGCCCGACATGCATGAGTAACCAGTGTTGAAAAATTTTTTTAAAGGTTTTTCAGTGATTCCCTAAAAACAAAAAATAATTTCTGCCAGGTCTGATTTTACAACATTGAGGAGATGGCATAAGATAAGTTTCAATATTTCAGCTGGAATCGCGATGGAAGGAAGTTACTCAGTGCGTCGACTGATAACTGTGTTGCATTGTGGGATGTGATGGAAGGGGAATGTGACAAATCTTGGCGGTTTCCTTCGCCCATCTTGAAGGTCCAATTCCACCCAAGAACAATGTATGTATGAATATACCTGTTGTCACTCAGCTGTGTTAGGCCCACTAAAAATATTTATGTTTTTCATCCCCGCCCGCCTGCCAAAAAGCTCCCACCGGCCCTCGACTTTTTTTTTTTTTATTTTTAGCTCACCCGTGAGCTTTTGTCGTCACTCAGCGTCCGTCGTCGTCCGTCGTCGTCTGTCGTCGTCGTCGTCCGTCGTCGTCGTCCGTTAGCAGGGCACGTTTCGTAACCGCTGGAGCTATTGATCTGAAACTTGGTACATATATACCCCTAGGTCAGATGACCTATGACACCAAGTTTCGGTCCGATTCGATTCTTGGCTTGGCCTCCAGGTGGCCAAAACCAGAAACACAAAAAGTGCAATAACTCCTGAACTAATGACTGGATCTTCTCCAAATTTTTATCATAGGTGTATCTAATTAGGATACATAACATATGTAACGGGTTTTTGATTTGACCTACTTTTCAAGGTCACAGAGGTCAAAGTTCGACAAAAGTAACGAACCTGCCACAGTTCTTAATTATTTCACCGAGAGTCTTCATATCTTGCATAAATATGTATTGGAGGGGTACCTTCAAAAATAGCGAGTTTCGGCCCGATCGGACATCCAATATGGCCGCCAGGTGGCGTAACCTGAAAATCATCCAAGTGCTAAAACTCAGGAACGGCTTGACCCAGAGTGCTCAAACTTGATATTTACCTTCCTCTTGATGACCTTTACATGCACGTCAAATTTCGGCCTGATTAAACTTCCAATATGGCCGCCAGGTGGCGTAACCCGAAAATCATCAAATGTGCTATAACTCAGGAACGACTTGACCCAGAGCGCTCAAATGTGCTATGTGGCTCCCTCTAGATGACGTTTATGTGCATGTGACATTTTGGCCCGATCGGACATCCAATATGGCCGCCAGGTGCCATAACCACAAAATCATTGAAGTCCTACAACTTGGGAATGACTTGACCCAGATTGCTCATAACTGACATACATCTCTCTCTCTGTCATTACGCCTCTCTCTGTCAAACGGGTGAGCACATGGTCCATGGACCATTTCATCCTAAAACTTCTCTGTAGTGCCCATAGACTTGACTTCACCACTTAGCGCTCAACAACATTACAAATCTTCATCTGGATCGAGCGTTTTGGAACAGAGAAAATTCTTTTTCATGACTTCGGTTTGGGCTGTGGTGACTATAAGCCTAAATCTTGTCATAAAATCGATGCCAAAATTGAAAATAAAAAGTAAAAAATCGTCTCCCGCCCCTACTTTTGGAAAAAAAGGATGAAAAACATTTTTTTAGGTTGCCTTAGATAAAGGTACTCTTGTATGAAACAGTGTTAACAGAAAGTAATGTCCAGTTTTGAGGTCATTTGATGACAGCATTTGAGTAATCTCTAAGCAGATATGGTAGCTGTGTCCAGCATCCGGCTTGTGAGCATTTCTTTTTGTAATACACATTCAATTTAAACTTTTATTTTCTATGTTTCAGCAACAAATTTCTTGTTTGTCCGATGAAGCATGCTGCCGTGCTGATGGACATTGACAAGGGTACCAGCATCGTTCCTCTCGATGATGAGGTCAGAATAGTGAGTCATCTTGCCATCACCATCAATCATGCTTCGTTCTGGACGTCTGCTTTGTGCAAGACTTGTTCAGAACATCAAGCATGGCCGCATCATTATCTTCATCCACCATTAATCAGGGATTGCACTGTCCTCGCCAAATCGCCAATGTCTCTTACTATTAATTAGTTACATTTCCCCACAAGAAATTGAATAATTTGAGGTTGTGAATTTGCTCCTTGCTTAAATTCATCATTGCCAGAGGGTAGAATGACGTCAGCATCACTAATCAGTAACATATTTCCGTGTATCTGTCTCCTTATTCAATTCACAAATTTCAGCAGGGCTAGAATTTAACCACGGCCACCATAGCCATGGCCTTGGGTGCCCACCCCCAAAAATGTGCAGCGGCCTTGGTGCCCCTGTTAAATCTTACTTGACTTCATCATTACCCAAGGCCAAAATGGCAGTGCCCCACAAAATTTTAAATTCTAGCCCTCAATTTGGCATGTATACCTAAATCACAATAAGAATGATAATAAGCAAAAAGTCAGTCTCCAGAATTTACGAATTTTCGACCCCAACCGGGGTCTTTTTCAAGTGGAACTTTACAATCTGAAACTCTAGAAAAGACAGTTGTGTTGGTGATGGTCAGCATTGCTGACCACACATCAGGCTGTTGATATCATCGGATCGAAGTCCTGACGCTGACACTTTTGGTGTAATAATGTTGGAGGAGCTCGATCTCAATGACAAAACCAGGTTTCTCTGACATACAACTGCGATTTTGGTGGCCAGTATATGGGGTGATGTGTATTAGACCGTCGCCTCTCAATTAAATAGATCAGCAGATGACCCCTAAAAATGTTGTACAGTACAAATTTTATTTTCCTCTTCTACTTTTTCAGTCTGATTTAAACATCGTAGCGTCATTCGACCGGCGAGGGGCCCACATTTACACTGGCAATGCCAAGGGAAGGATTCTAGTGTTTGAGACGGAGGGGCTAAAACTGAAAGCATCTTTTCGGGTTACTACAGGAACGTCGAGCACAACAGCCATAAAATCTTTAGAATTTGCTCGCCGTGGGAAGTAAGTAGCACAAAAAAAAACAAAATTCTGAATGTTATCTGGTGATCTCTCCGTCAACAGCCTTGGAAAATAACAAAACATGTTCAAAATATTATACCTTTGGTTTTGTTTCTGAGTTTTCACTCTCAATTTTCAGTTGTTTCCTGGTAAATTCAGCCGATCGTATCATACGTGTTTATGACAGCGATGAGGTACTGATGTGTGAGAAGGACGGGGAGCCTGAGCCGATCCAGAAGTTGCAGGATCTCGTCAACAAGTAGGTATCGCAAAAGACACTTAGGGAAGTTTGTCCCTGGGCAGTGTTCCAGCCAATTGGGGCCTGTGGCACGTGGTACCACTGCAGAGTACCACCACTCATGCTGTTAAGTCGTAACTTTTTACGCTCTTTGTTACGGAAGATTTTTACCTCTTTCAGGACTCTGTGGAAAAAATGTTGTTTTTCTGGCGACGGTGAATACATCTGTGCAGGATCTGCCCGGCAGCACGCCCTCTATATTTGGGAAAAGAGCGTTGGAAATCTTGTAAAGATTTTACACGGGACAAAGGGAGAGTTGTTACTGGATGTAGTGGTGAGTGCCTTGGTTACAGTTACCGCAACTAGTGGGAGAATATTTCCTGGTTGCCTGTCAAGAGGTCCTAGACGCAGTGCAACATGGTGAAATGGCGAAAAGGGCGGCACACCCCTCACAGCGCCTCCTAGTGGCGATAGTTTGCAGGTTCCGCATTCATCCTATCGTTTTTTTCAGTGGCATCCTGTTCGACCAATTATTGCGTCAATTTCAAGCGGAGTTGTATCAGTCTGGGCCCAAAATCAAGTAGAAAACTGGAGTGCGTTTGCCCCGGACTTCAAGGAGTTGGACGAAAATGTGGAATACGAGGAGCGAGAGTCCGAGTTTGATATCGAGGATGAGGACAAATCTGTTGAGGACCCCAAAGGTGAATCCTAACTTCATGGTTGCCTGATTTATTGACAAATAGTGTTCCATGGATTGTCACAGCTTCTATTTCTGTTTAGAAATGAGATGAGTGTCCCAAAGTTTGACGGAATACCGTAAAGCGAAATATTTTCGCGTCCTAAATGTTGGCGAATGGCCTAAAAATGCAGCATTCGCGGGGATAAATATTCGCGGTAAAGGTCCTTATAAAAATTTTCTGCGGGGAAATATATTCGCGAGTGTCACACTCTGAATAATGAAGAAGATCGACGCGACACTTCTCAGGAAGCAGGAAGGTGTATATCCTGGTACGATCTGTACTATCACTGCATACCACAATGATTGTTATGTGTGAACACTCGTTCCGGGCATCTGGGAATGACGTTAGGATGGGAATCCCCACGCTGCATTGGTCAACTGTTGCTGATGACTCATCAATATAGGATTTAGCGGGGAACAAAATTCGCGTTGCGTATGGCAGGTGTCGACGGTAATTTGCATTCACGGAGAAAAAATTTAGCGAGTGCCGCAGCAATTCGCGATTTTCGCGAGAATTTTTCCCCGCGAACATATTTCGCTTTACGGTAAGCCGCAACATGACAATGGGGGAGACACTGATAAACGTGTCTGTTTTTAGCCTGCTTGGCCGCAAGGCCCAGCAGGGCTTATGCTGTGGTTGGGGATTTTTGTCAAATTTTTTTCATGGGTATATGATATCTAATAAGGATACATAAGATTAAGTACCCGAGTTTTTAATTTGACCTACTTTTCAAGGTCACAGAGGTCAAAGTTCGCCTGAAATTACGAAATTGGCTCTTTTTCTAATGGTTTGCAAGAGATTAATATGGCAATTTGGCATGTTTGTACCTAAATGGCTTTTATGGGGTTGCTGATGATTCCCACCACTGTGCTTCAAGCCAAGCGGGCACAGGTGCCATTGGCACTATTTTTGAGCATCTGCCATACAGTGAATCGGGCATTGGCATACAGGAGGCATTCTCGGTCATTACACCAGTATTCGGTGCCCCATGTTTATTGAGTTCGCATTTTAAATTCTTCCGTATTTTCTTGGCCCAGATACCGACAGGGACGAAGACGTGGAAGTCGACGTCGACACAGTTGAGCCAATCACGGCATTCGTCAGCAGCGATGAGGAGGATGAGGATGAGAACGCATTGATGTTTTTACCCGTTACACCGGAGATCGACGAAGAAGAGTTATGGCCGGTCGGAGAACAACAAGTAAGGAAGCCTAGCAACGTTCATGGCTTTTCAATTCTGAAAGTTTGGGGCTGTCAGGGTGGTACAGTGGAAAATTGCTGCCTGTCACCTCTGAGGGTTCCTGGTTCGACACCTGGATCCACTCTTCATGTATTAGAGGAGAACTCTCTTTGACAGCCCAGATTTTCTCGGCGGAATCTGGTTTCCTCCTGCTGTACATTGACTTACTATAAAATGCTGTCTATTGCCCCGACATTCAGACCTCCATTCAATCTTCTTTATTCGTGACTTTGGCCCCCTATCACCTCTGATCGTAGAAGAGCTGTGCATCCTCTCTGGAAAACTTGGCCAAATGCGATGAGAGACCCTCTTGATATTTGCACACAAGGAATTGATTAAGGGACCATACTTTTAGTACATACGCACGTTTTCCCGATTTTCGGCACCCCCCCTCCCCCCCTGTACGCAGGCATACGCTGGGCCATTGCCCCCCCCCCCCTCTGCGTACGTACGCATCGACGATCGTCGGCCGATATTACCTGGAGTCAAACATGGTGAATTGACAACCAGTAAGAAGAGAAACTTGAAATGGTCGATATATTTAGGGATTTATTCGAGAAATTAACAAATACTAGTAACAACAAGGCACATATCGCACCTGTACAAGCTGAAACATACATCAGAGAAGATCGTCAGTACAGTCTAGGAGGTAAGGTGTACATATNGGTCCCTAAGGTTGATTTTGAACTGCCAGTCACACTTTTTTTTTATTTGTTCTCCTTTTGTCTGTTCCAGGCACCTGCTGAGGAATCACATCAAAAGAAACGATCATCAGATTCGTCGACGCCGTCAAGAAAGAAGAAAAAAGTTGACAAACCGCAGGATGTCAGCTTGCCACATGCTCCAACAGACGGTAAGGAGTAGCTTTTGTTATGTCCTGTTATTGGTCAAAAATCTCACTCAAACATTGTCGTTTTTGGTTTTTCCTCATTCTGTATTTCCTACTTCCAGAGATTCATCCCCTTCTGAGCACGAAAAAACCAGCACAGGAAAAACAGCTTTCAAAGTCGAACAAATCACAGCGAACGAAATCGTCACATCATAAAAATTCGTCAAAACATGATTCGAAGTCTTCGAAGCGGAAACACGACCATAAGGAGAATTATTACTAATCAGACATTGTCGTTGTTATAAGTGACAAGACTGTTGTTGATATAGGCATTTACTAGTACTATGTTGTGCTAGCAGAAAATGGCATCATAACTGTATGTAAGGTACATGTTCTTGTGGACTCTGTTTTTCATCATGCATCCTTCTTACATTGTGAATCATACTGTAAAATATCTCTGTATAGGAATAAAATCTGTTCAATTTTATGTATAAAAACATCTTTATTCTTTTCTCAATGTTGATGGAAGAAAAACACAGAAAATCCCAGTGTTAAAAACGTAATATTTATTTTTATCAAAGATATTGAGAACAGAGTTTAAAAGTCATCATTTTTGTTCAGTTTTAGGATCGCCGTCCAGTTTCTTGGCGAAAAAGTCTTATCTGTCGATGGAAGAACGATGGATAGTGGATCAGCATTCTCAGACCGTTCTTCAGATGTCCGCATCTTTCCAAAAGATGCTGAAAATAATAGATGAGACAACAATTAGTATTCCAGACAGAGATTTCAAAAGGTAAGACAGAAAATGAAAATGTAGAGAAAAGTCTGGAGACCTGTGGTAACTTGTAAAATTTAGTAATGTATGGTAAAAGGGCACGGTCTCAAAAAAAGTGGAGCATTTTACCGTGCTGAAACACTAACACAAAAACAGCATTTCAGCTAGAGTTTCCTTCATCTAAGGCTAGGGATCTAAGGGATTAGGGCTAGGGATTTCTTCCAAGAAAAGCCCGAATACTTCCTGATTTGGGGGTTAAGGAAGTCATGAATTCCTGTCCAAAAATGTTAACTAAACCCCTGTAAGACTAAAGCAGATTTTGGAAAGAAAGAATGGTGTTACTGTTACGAGACTTTCAAATTGGTAGACTTTCTCAAAGAGAAAGTATTTATTGAAGATACGATGAAATAGACCTAGGGAAAAAGGGTTAGTAGGAGACTTGCTCTCAGTGACTGCCACATGAAATGAAGAAAGGAGTTAGTAGAGTGTTGAAAGAGGGTTAGGAGAGATTGAAGGGAGGGTTAGTAGAGAGTAAAGACAGGTAATAGTAGAGAGGACAGAGAGGTTTCAGGAATGCATGTCTGAATGAGAAAGTGAGAGGAGACCAGGGTGAGAGACTTGAGCTGAAAAAGATGAAAGATGAAGTTGACAATTCTCACCCTGTTTTTTTTCTCCAGCACCAGTTCAAATACATGTATAAGTAATTTCCTATCTTTCTATCTGTGCTAGGAATTTAGTTGGTCAACTTGTTTTGACATGTTATCACATTGGTCTAAACTTTTCTGAAAGAAAATATCGAGAAAAAACATAAACTAGCAACCATCTGAAATCAAAATCAGAATTCAACTTTGTCGAACCTGAAATACAAAACATACAATGCGGGCTTTCGATCTGAAAAGCCTGACTCACAAACATGGAGTTAAGGTCGTCTGCCTCTGGGAACTTTAAAAGTAGCAAATCTGCCAAATCCAGAAAACTTACAGGAACCCTGTCTCCTCAGTATTCATTGGAAAGTACTCACTGAGAGCTTTCCAATGAATACCTATATGACAGGTTTCAGGTACCTTTCAAGCTTTTTGTCATATTTTTTCCTTTTTACGACAAAATTTGTCTTGGAAGTAACTCTCCAACATTGAAGCTATAAGGAAGGAGTACCCCCAAAACTTACCTGACATCTTTCAACCATTGCCCTGCGTTTTATCCGTGACTCTTTCCCTTCCTCACCAAGCTCTACAGCATCTAACAGCTCCAGATCTTTCATGAAATCCTCAGTACATCCCAGCAATCTCTTCTTAAGCTGACCAAGGAGACCACTTCGGATATCATTTGGGACAAAACCCTGCATGAAGAGAAATTTGAGAATAGTATTGTATTAAATATTTCCATCAAAGCCCAAGCCAAAGCATTACTATACTAGCCCTGGTCAGAATGGAAGACACCATCTCAAGTTACATGTTCCTCATTTGGATGGGGTCTTTTATTTGCCCTGGATGATTAATCCCATGTGACCTGGGCTGGATTTCAACCCGGTACTGCCGCTTGCTAAGCGGAGGTGATAACCACCAGGTTCATAGATAAAGAAATATAAGAATCAGGAAAATCTGCCTGACAACTCCATGTAATATTCAAATGGAGAACTGCATGAAGCCAGTCGTACACAAGCTGTAAGAGCAAAATTTGTAATGCACCAGAGTAATCTGACAGGCACCAGAACATATCATCTGGCTGTGGTGTCAACCAACAACTTACTTTCTGTACACTATCCAATTCTGCTATCAGTTCACTAAGTTTTTTCTCGTGTTTCTGAAGAACACTTTCGATATTTTTCAATTTTTCTAGATCCTGGTCTTCAATTGAACTCGGCTTCCTTCCAATTAGCATTACTTTGCTGCCTGGCTTGAGATTCAAGTGAGCCAGTTGGTCATCTAAGTTAGTCAAAGACTTTCCTGAAAGAATAAGAAAAGACTAGAATTGGCATAAACTCTCGTAGTTCTGAATGCACAATTCCATAATGATATGATAATTGACAGCTGATTGACAGTTTGATTCAGTATGGTACCTTTGAATATAATTTTTTGTCCTTTTGTTGGCACTCCCGTCACTTTTTCAATTTCTTTTGCAAGATGGGACACACAGAGGACATCTCCAGCCTCTTCCCTCGGCAACTCGACACATAGCTGATGCTTGTTTGTACCTAGTGAAAGACAAAAAGAC
>NMRB01000059.1:20124-35005 GCA_002633025.1 Notospermus geniculatus
CCTAATTAGGGAGAAATAGCACTTTTGGTGATTTTCGTTTTGGCCCCCTAGTGGCAATGTCAAGAATCAGATTTCACCGAAATGCTGTCTGTAAGTTGCTATAACATAGAGGTACATGTGTACAAAGTTTCAACACAACAACTCACTCCGTTATCAAAATATAGCCCTTTGAAGTTTTTCACGAAACGCCCCCTGGAGGCCAAACTAGGAATCCAACCGTGCTCAAAATCGAACTCGACCTAGATCTTAGGCCCATATACACACCCGCCAAAGACCAAAAAGATTCGTCGAAAAATAAAGGTGCTAGAGCGCTAACAAGCCAAAAGTTTACGGACGTAGCGCCGTACGTACCGCCGTACGTACCGCCGTACGGACTAACGCACGACAGACCACCACTCAATGACCCCAACCACAGCTTAAGCCCTGCTGGGCCTTGCGGCCAAGCGGGCTAAAAATCACACAATAATACTGTTTTTTCAATTAAAACTTTCAAAAAATGACAAGAGAACTATGGGCGGTTATTCCCGCATAAAATCAGGGTTGTTTGGATTTATTTATGTGACGAAAACGTATTTTTATGACGGGCGCGGTTATATATCAAGGCGAGAATTTTCTATACGTCGCGAGATTTTTCTCTACCTTGTGACGGATAATAAAGTCAACAAATGACGTTAGATGGCGTCACTGTTAGTCTGTATTCCCAACTTTTGTGACGAAAACATATTTCTATGACGGGCGCGATACATACAAAGCGAGATTTTTATGTAAGTCGCGAGATTTTTCTCTACCTCCTGTGACGGATAATAAAGTCAATAAAGTCAACAACAGACGTTAGATGGCGACACTCTTGACGGCTAAATAGAGTCGAATAATAACGTCAGATGGCGTCAAGGTAACACAACGCTGCGTGGAGTATAACTTCATGTTGTTACCTTGACGCCATCTGACGTTATTATTCGACTCTATTTAGCCGTCAAGAGTGTCGCCATCTAACGTCTGTTGCTGACTTTATTATCCGTCACCGGGTAGAGAAAAATTTCGCGCTAATACAGTGTACAAAAAAATTCTCGCCTCGATTTATATTTATCGCTTCGACGCGGGAATACAGACTACAGTGTCGCCATCTAACGTCATTTGTTGACTTTATTATCCGTCACAGGAGGTAGAGAAAAATCTCGCGACTTACATAAAAATCTCGCTTTGTATGTATCGCGCCCGTCATAGAAATATGTTAGTCGTCACAAAAATTGGGAATACAGACTAACAGTGTCGCCATCTAACGTCATTTGTTGACTTTATTATCCGTCACAAGGTAGAGAAAAATCTCGCGACCTATAGAAAATTCTCGCCTTGATATATAACCGCGCCCGTCATAAAAATACGTTTTCGTCACATAAATAAATCCAAAAGACGCTGATTTTATGCGGGAATAACCGCCCATAGAGAACAACAAAAGAAGAAGGAACATTCATGACATGGCAGAATCTACAGCTCTTCCTAGGCCCCCTATGTTACAGATCAGTTCCACTTCGTTATTTCAGCTGACATTTCCTATTTTACACACAGTTTTTCAAGCAAACTTTGGGAAAAAATTTGTAAAAAATAAAATTTTATTCCGACCGACCGACCCTAATTTTTCAAACTGACATGACCCGAAACAAGACATTTTTTTTTTAGGCCTTACCAATGAGATGGCCATATCTGACATCTCTCGTATACTTCATTGGATTGTTGTGACCATTACTGACAAAGTGTACAGGAATAACCAACGGCAATAGAGCTAATTTTAGGTAGACTCAGATGATTTCTGAAAATGATCGACATAACTCTGTTGCTGTGACTGGTTGTGTGCTCCTCCATATTTGTAAGGCAGCATAGGAAAACCCACCGGATGTTGCTGAACGATCAACAAGGGCTGTCAGATTACCTCTGCATTGATCTGCTACTGTTTATCTGTTACAACATTCACTTCAGCCATTGAAATGTGCGGGTTCACCAAGGCCATTAACTCTTTCAGCCCTATGGACGGATATATCCGTTTGCCAAAATCATTCTCAAATCCTATGGACGAATATATCCGTCCACCCCTAAACCCAAATTTCCACAACATAAGATTGGCAAAGTAATTTTTTAAAATCTTGAAGTTTTTTTCTTCTAAAAAAATCGCTTAGGATCTGGCAGCCGCGGCAGAAAAATCACCTAGGGCTGAAAGAGTTAACACTTTCCTCAAATGCGACATCCGACGGGTTTTCCTCTGCAGCCCCACATAGGCCTGGGCTGGGTTGCACAAAACTCATGTTAGCGCTAACTTGGTGTTAGCGCTAACTTTATGTTAAGTGACGTAAAAAGACAATGGATTTTTACGTCATCTAACATAAAGTTAGCGCTAACACCTAGTTAGCGCTATCGTGAGTTTTGTGCAACCGGGCCCAGGAGTTGCAACAAACATCAACCAGTTTGGAGCATTTTTCTTCTTGTGCAATACTAGAGCATAATCAGATAGATTGGAAGTACTTTTCAAGTCATGTTACATGTATATTCATTTCCACATTTTGTCTACCGTTCGTTTGTAATGGTGAAAACTAATTATGCAGTAGCATCAAGGAAATGCAGTAACATTATTAAGGAAGTGTCATTAGAATGCCAATGAAATGATAAAACTTTGTCCCATTTTGCACAATTACAACGGGGGAATCCATAGTAAGCCGACGAGATGTGATGACAAGAACACGTTTATGTTGAAAAAGATTAGAAGATAGCAAAATAAGGCGAATCACGTCATATACGATATGCTTTGCTGTGGAAACATGGCGCCGAGGCAAAAATTTGCGACAGAGAGAGAGTACTATATTGGTAGGTCTCAAAGATTTGTGGCTTCCCAGAATAGTCATCTCCACATCGGACGGTTAACCGAGATTACATTGGTAGGTCTCAATGGTGTGTGGCTATGAATATATCGTAGACCGACACAGCGCTCTTCTGAGATATCGGCAAATTGCTTTTGAAATTTACTAGCCAATGGGAATTAATAATCTAGTTGGAAATTTATCAATGAAGACAAGAGATTTTCAATAAATCACTGAGTGACTGAGGCTATTCTACGAGAATTTGCAACGACAGGTACATTTCTCATCTCAAAATTTCTCCAACAGTGTTCTCGTGACAGCTATTTCGATTTCGTGATTTAAATTTGAAAGGTTTCAATTTCCGAATGGCGTTTCACCAATCATTATATCTACATCCATGTTTCCTAAACCACCAGAGGCAAACAGAGAGTGAAAAATATTGAAGTCTTGGAAGAACATTGCCAATTCCCCCAAGGTTCACATACGATGATAGATAAAATAACCATTAGTGCCATAAGGGATCTGGCTATATGGAATAGTTCAATTTGACTACCACATATTTTTCAAACGCCTCCAGGGGCACCGTTGCCTTTTCAACATAAAGCCATTTCTTCACAATACATGTACATAGTTCTTTGCCATAGCCGTGGTTACACTACATAAAATCCCCGTTTTTTTTGCAGTCAAACCTATGAATAGCTGGGCTTCAAGAAACCCGTGTCTGAAAAATACGGGGTTTTGAAACACAGCAAGCTCAGTCTTGATTCTTTGAAGTACATACCCCCGTATCAGGCAAGCATTTTTGGGACCTTCATGAGGCTATGAGACCTCTACCTGCATTCTCCTGACACTTCGAAAATACCGGAAAATTCAATACAGGGGAGCTTTAAGTAAATATCTTGGTAGTGGGAGGCAAAGTTTTAAGAAATAGATGGAACAAACGTAACTGTGAATGATTGCATTAGGTAGACATGTAATTTGACCTAAAGCTACAGGCAACCCAAGAAAATGACATGTTGACGAGAAAAAAAACAAAAGCAGCATACCAAAGGTATATTATAATAGGAACCATAACTGCAGTCACCACGGTGATATCCTAATGGAGACATTCAAAGAAGCTGTTGCTCCAAAAGGCTTGCCTGAAAGAGATTTTAATACTCCCACAACATCCAACAACCAACAGCCTGGCACTCAAATATCATATCACAATTTACCAAGTAAAACAAATCTAAGAGTGCCAACGAACAGTGACCAAAATCCAAACTCATTTAACAGCTGTCAACATAACAAGTCCATGAGATCAGAGAAAAAATTTGATAATTCACTTGCCATCTTTCTAGTTGACTGAACAACTTACCCCATCAATCACTGTGATATCTAATTAAAGCCATTATATTGAACCTAAGTGAATCTGGGATCAACTTTGTCAATTTCGTTGTGAGAGTGATGTATCACCAACATTTGGACAAGCCTGTCATCCAACTCGAGTCAAATGATGAAGATTTTGTCAAAAGAAGCGGTGATATGATGTCAGCTAGCGGCAAGGATGAAGGCAGGGGGTCAGAAAAACATCGACATTGAACTATCTGAACATATCTGCAGCGTAAAGGTGTTTCTCCACAAGAGAGTTTGTCTCGCGAGTTCAATATGGACAATTCGGCCAAAGTGAGCAGTCATTCAAGTCACTGAGTCAAGGCATAAGGCGTTAGCCAAAGCCAGCAGCACACCAGGTGATATCACAAGCAATCTACGGTAATCGCCACGACCTTCTCATTCACCCCAAACTAGGCCATATTTGACCCGCTCCAGCAACAGCAGTCGCATGTCGCTCTCAGCTTGGCAGGTTGAGACCAATGTTTGTCAATTTCATTTCAGTATTGTCTGTCTATTATGAAATCTGAAATGATCTATTTCTTCCATTCTCTCCTGGTGTCATCTTAGTTCGTTGACGCTCACCTTCTGAGCACCATGCGGCTCTTTTTGCCAGAGCGGGTCACATATCTGCTTCGGTATTGTTTGACAATGGGTGAGCATCGCTGGCGAGAAAATTCCATGCAATGCTGTCCAGCGCACACTTGGCGTCAACAGTCAATCGTTTGCTCAGTGGCGAGCAGATTGCTTGTGCTATCGCCTGGTGTGCTGCTGGCTATTAACCAACAACGGTGAATTGCCGACTGAGTCGAACTTGTGCAGGGAAACTTCTATTTGGAGTAGTGACTTCTCACACAAAAGCGATCAGAAATACTGATGTGATTTGACATTTGTACAGGACCAGGCTCCCAAATGGATGTTGGCCACTCCACGGAATAGAGCACCAAAAAAGTTACTGCCATCTGACATTAGCTGCAGCCATTCTTCATCAGATACAAAATCACAAATCATTATTCTGGATAAGTATACCAAGGCAAATAATGAGGAGGTCCATACATTTGTCAAATGAGACATGACAGAAGTGCCAGCGGCAGACTGCCGTCATCCAATGTGTCTTCCTCAGCAAACACTCGTCATGATCGAGCCATTTGCATTGGTAGCGAGTGTTGCTTTGCTTATCCCTTGGCAAGTGGGCAGGACATTCGGTCTGAGATCATCGGCTGCTGTCATGGTTTCACATTTCTTCGCCAGTGGTTGGTAACGAAGCAAAAAATGATGACATTTCAATGTTCAACAAGCCAAATGCTTCAGAATTGTATTCCGCCTTCTCACCAACAATTTCACCAGTTGTCAATGACCATCTGTTGCTGCTCAGACTGCCTGGAATTTGAGTAATTAAACAAAGCTCTGGGGGGTGATTCTAATGGTGGGGAACTCCACTTCCTGGGCTGCTTCTCCTGGCCAGACCCTGCCAAGGGTGTTCTGAAACATTGCTAGAGCTTGGGCAAGATTTGCTGGAGAATGGGCCATTTTGAAGTTGCCTTGCTTGAGCAACGTGATCAACTTTCACAGATTTGCACAAAACCACACAGCGCACAATGTCCTTCAGCAAAGGGCGGCAATTGGTCTGATAGCACTGGCGGTAAAACACTGACAAAGGAATCAAACTGCTTGGAGTGATCACTGCCTGAGCAGACGATAGTCAGCAAAGGCGGTTGGAAAACGCAGTTTGTGAAATAGGGGAACAACTTTGCGGAAGACTTTTGGGGAAAGGCGTGATATTACACACAGCTCGCGGGAACGCGGGATAACCAGATGTAAATGCCTGAGTCTCCTGCGAAATGCGCGAGACTTGGCAGGTCTGCCTGGCTGAAGGTGAGGTGGAATAAGTTGGCCATGAAATGACATATCCTACTGCAGGGTTGTGTCGTCCAAATACGTCAAAAGACTGAACGAGAGCTACTGCAGAGTACAACAGGTTTGTAAAAGAGCAGTCTCAACCTCCATTCCCAGGGACCTCATCTAACTGGCAGTTGACAAATGGTACTTGATTGGTCTCTTTATCGAACGAGTCATTGAGAAGAGAATGAACCATAGGTTCTGTTTGCAACAAAGAACAGCTTCTTATTCAATATCATTGATAAGACCATTGATGGAGTGGATTTAGCAGCATCCTTACCCAAGCTATAGTCAACGCCTTACCCAAGCTACAGTCAGTGCCTTGCCAAAGATGGGGTTGCCTTCCCAATCCGCTGCAGTCAGTGCCTTGCCCAAGAACTGCAGTCAGTGCCATACCCAAGCTAGAGCCAGTGCCTTGCCCTAGCCACAATCGGCACCTTACCTGAGCTGCAGTCAGTGCCTTACCCAAGCTGCATTCAGTGCCTTACCCAAGCCACCATCAGTGCCAACCCAAAGTTGCAGTTTAGTGCATGACGCCAAGCACACTCAGTGCCCTTCCCAAGCCAGTGCCTTGCCAAAGCCACAGTCACTTCCTTACCCAAGCTGGCCGTGAGTGCCTTGCCGAAGCTGGCAGTGAATGCTCTGCCCAAACTGCAATGAGTGCCTTGCCCAAGCTGCTATAAACTGATTACAGCTTGTTGCCAAACTAGAACACAGCCATCACCATATTCATGAGGAAGATTTCAATCTAAGATATGGATAGGAAATCCAATTTGGTGCAAGATAACAGGGATATGTTGGCATTGATATGATGGATCCGTATAGAATTTCCCATGTAGTTGGCATATTTTCCTTCCAAGTTTGTTGAACAAGCAAGAAGGGAATGCTGGTGGGGGAACAATGCGGACATTTGAAGTCAGGGTATCATCAACTTTCCATACGGAGGACAACATTACTGAGGTTGCCACCAGAAAAGAAGTTCTATACATCGATTTGGAGAGCACCAGGCCCTGATGGGATCCGAAATGTGTGGTGGAAGGTCTCTGGGGCATGCAACGGTGCTCTGAGATAGGTAGTAGCGGAGCTCCTCAAAATGGAGCCCCAATCCCAGAGTGGATGACCCAGGGTGCCACGACCCTTATCTACAAAGGTGCTGGAAACAGCAACTGACAGGAACGACCCCCTCGAAGTATAGGCCGATCGCAAGCCATGTCAACCTCCTCTAGATAATCTCTGCCAGTGGTGCACTTGATACTGCCATGACGGACTGCCATGACCGAGATATATTTGTGAAAGCATCTTAGGAACAGCTGGTCCATAAGGCATGATACAAAGAAGATCACAACCTTCTTAAGCCCTTTTTCGTGTACCACAGCATCATATCCTTTTTGGACACTTGTAGTGAGGGGTGGATATACTCTGATTTACACTGAAAGATACAGCAACCAGTCCTTATCATCACAGGGGAGGATGACAATTTTTCATTCACGTTTTCTTTATCATCATGACAACACAAATCATTGTCAAGTCACATTTTTTGAAATGTTTGATACGCAGATCCTGCTTTCCAGAGCGTATTCATGCCCATCACCGCTCCTGTGTGCGTGTATCTGACGGTTCCCCAGAGGCAAGTTGGCTGTCTGCTACCCTTATCACTAAAGAAAGGATCACTAAAGTCCTCCGTCAATTCCAAAGGATTGATATGTAGTAGTTCACATAAGATTTCCCTCAGGGGCTGTTAGTTGTTCTCAGACATGATATAATGCCTTCTCCCACACAATGAGGTTATATTCCCAATTGCGTAGCGCATTTTAACATTCTTTTCAACTGCACTGCCTTGCCTTGCCATTTTCCACGGCTTGTGCTTTTGATTCCTCATGTGATTGAGAGAACTCCCTTTGACAACATAATCAACCTTTCCTCAAGACTCAATTTGTCTGCTGAACCTTCACTGACACTGATAGCCAATTTTTATCGCATCTGCAAGCAGCAGGTCCCAGGTTCGAATCCAACCCAGGCTCTTCCTGTCTGTCACATGGGACAGTACGCTGTGGTGCCTCGTACATGTACCTTTTTTGCAAGGGCAAGTAGAGACCCCATCCAAGTGAGGAATATGAGCAGAGTGAGATGGCCTCTTCCATACTTAGGGCCTTATGCTTGGGTCAGACTCCAGCCACACTTTCATTTAGCCCTGATAGCGGCAGGTCCCGGGTTCGAATCCACCCCAGGCCATATTGGATTTCATTCTCGGCTCTTCACATCCGTTGCATGGGACAGTAAGCCATGGTGCCTTGTACCTTGGTTCTTTGCAAGGGCAAGTAAAAGACCCCATCCAAGTAAGAAACATGAGTAGCTTGAGATGGCCTCTTCCATACTCAGCAGGGCCAAAAATGCTATGGCTTCGGCCCTGACGGAAAAATCTAATACAACACAATACAATACATGTACTTTCATTAAAGACTTTTCTCAATGCTTCAAGCAAAGAGAAAGTCTAACTTCAGCTATACTTTAGGCTAGTCTGACCCAAGCATACAGCCCTAGCCGCTCATGGCCAATAATGCTATGGCTTCGGCCCTGATGGAAGATACAAATACAGAATTCATTGACACTGAGATCGAGAACGAACACACATACCAAGTAGGATATGTATGAACAGATCTATAACACATACATCAGCATCATTTCCGCCATGCTTACGAAAACAGAATATCGTCAATGACAATCCTGTGGATATTCTGATCACAAAGCTAGATTTAGTTACCGTGAACGTTATGACAGCCTCGATATTGCTCCCTTGAGGAGCACAGCCATTGATTTTTAGTTAGTTTCCCTCAATATCAAAGCGATAGAGTAATCAGGCATTTTCATCTTCCTTATGATGGTTGTATGCGATGCTGTTTGCCGAGCAGCAGCCATAAAGGAAACTTTGGATGGCCTGATGAGGTCACTTGTTGCAACACGACAGAATGTTTGTGTAATGAACACCATCCAGAAGCAGAAATGGGGGTGCAAGCGGCACACCCCTTTTGCTGGAAAAGTGTTTTTACTGTGGTTTTGGGTGTTTTCAGAGTTGCTGCCACCTACATCTTCCTTCTGATGGTTGTATGCAGTGCTGTTTGCCAAGTAGCATGCCATGAAGGAAACTTTAATAGGATGATCAGGTCACTTGTTGCAACACGACAGGAATGTTTGTGTTCCAGGCCTTGCCATTTGACGGGCGCGATTTTGCATGCACCTCGCAAACAATAGAAATTCTATTGTTTGCGAGGTGCATGCAAAATCGCGCCCGTCAAACGGCAAGGCCTGGTGTTCTGAACACCATCCAGAGACGAATTTAGGGGCGTGCCCCCCCCCCCTGGTGCTGAAAATCATGTTTTTTCCCTCGTTTTGGCTGTTTTCAGAATGGGAGCCACATCTTTGTAATGCATTAGTAGTAGTAGCCCCCCCCCCACTCCAAACAAGAGGGCCATTCTGACTCACCATCGGTGCTGCCATCTACCCTAGGCTCCAACCGCAACGTAGGAATTGGTAAGACTTGCGTCTGACATCCTATCCCATAAGATTTTTGATGCAGATGATCATTTAGACCTGGCCTTAGGTCACGAGCCAAAAAAGATAGTCAGCAATGCCAAATGTTTCGGTGAACACGACAGTCACTTTCTAGCAGACGACACTAAATCTCCATTAAGGACATTCCTTCCTTGCATGTTGCTGCAGTGGATGGAGAACACGAAACAACCAAAAGGCAATAGATTCAAGGATGAACAGCATTCTGCAGGAATCTTCATCAGTTTAAAAGTAGGAAACCGTGTAGCAGCCATGGCACTGATTGTGGACATGCAATCAAACAATGTTAAAGAGGTTGTATCGCCTTACAACTCGGAGTCCAGTAAGAATGTAACACTTTTTGTTCGTGGGCTGTAGCAGTTTGACAACACAAACATTACCGGTACATAAGTTTTTACTTTTTACATACTCCTTCATCAAGCATATTAATTGGTTGTATATGTACAGGAATAGGCCCTAATTAATGGGATACTGGCTGGTATTCATAAAAGCTAGCAAATGCTTTTACTTTAAGTTTAGGACCTCGCTGTGCAAATCTTAAAGGAGCATGGTATTGGATCTCTAATGCGTTATTTAACTGCCGATGTAGAGGGAGCCACATAGCGGCAGCAATACGAACTACTGCAAATATATCAATTACAAAATGTATGCAGTAAATCGGGTCATTCGCCAAAAGTTAGTTAGTCCCTTAGGTTGGAGTGTGGCACGGTGGCGCCGGCTGCCGAGGAAAAGTGGCAACACTGTGCTCCTTTAAGTAAGAGCATTTGCTAACTTTTATGAATACAGCTATTGTTTATCAAAAACTTTCTTTGATCAAAGGTGTTAAAACTTTATACAAGATCCAGGTTTTCAGAGGACGTTTTTGATCCAGTTGTTAACCGCGACACAGCCTCTTTACCGGGTTATCATTATTAGTGACATCAAATTCCATAGCCCAGTGAACGTTGCCCTGGCATATTTTCATGATACTGAAACGATTCCTCAACAAAACGAGCCCTCTGAGTATAATCTGTATGACATCTGACATTTTCCTATCATTGTGGTCGTTTGGTCTAATGATATCATTGTTAACATCCATTATTGGCAGATGATGATTGCACTGAACAAATAGTGATATACTGACAAGGCTGGCTGCGGCACGAGTCGAAATGTTCCACTTGATAATCGCCTCCATCAGTTGAAATCTTGCATTCAATCAGAAGTCTTGTGTACACTGACAACATAATAAGTAAGCCCACACGTACATCAACTGTACTAGTACATGTACACCAAAATCACAGATGGAAGGTCACTGAGACCTGGATTTGCCACTGGGATCTAGCTCCTCCAACATTATCACATCAAAAGCGTCAGCTTCAGGACTTCGAAGATATTGACAATCTGCTCTATGGTCAGCATTGCTGAACATCACCAACAGGCGAAGCTGGTCCCCAGTTGCCAGACCTACTCTGTGACCGATTTTGATGTACATACACACCAGTGCACTTGTACACTGAATATGCACATTTGTATAATGCACTGAAATTGAGACCTCAAATTGGATACCAGTTGCATTTCCAAGTTGATGCCAATCATACAGCCATAAAAAAACAAGTCGGATTAATATAATGCAAAAAAGAGGCTAGATTATTGTGTCTTATTAATTCCCTCGTTTCTTTGGAAGAACAATATCAGCTTATCTTCCTCTTATCCTGCTGCAGATCCAGTGATACGATTTATGTACGACTCGCGTCAGATGTTACAAAAAGAAAAGCAACGCCAGCAGATTACTTCCAATAAATCCTATATCTCCCTAAGAATTTCGCTGTCATAGTTTTATGCCCCTTTGAACTACCCTACACTGTGTCACAGATAAGCTGGTCTGATGGGGCAATGTACAAGGAATAGCCTGCATGCTGTAGCTTCACCTAAAGAAGGCTAGTGAACATGTGAATAAGACGATTATATAGGCCCGTTCAATTCACGTATGTCTAAGCTGAGGAGTTTATCACAGATAATAGGGAGGTTTTGCAAGCGCCCGGTTAGGCCCTACGACGACGTTTATCTATTGTGTGGGTATACCCAAACAATAGGTAAACGTCGTCGTATGGCCTAACCAGGCACTTGCGAAACCTCCCTATTAACATCAAAATGCGCTTTACACTTTGAAGCACTATAGTTGCAGGTGGAAATGCTGTGAATAGTACAGTAACTAAAGTACACCAAAATTGCAGTTGTAAGGTTATAAAGGTCTGGCATCGCCAGGGTTCAGTTTCTGCTGTTGGCAATTGTCGGCATTGCTGACCACACAGCAGGCTGTTGATATCTTCAAACCGAAGTCCTGACACTGACTCTTTTGAGATGCATATAATGTTGGAGGAGCTAGATCCCATGCAATCGCAAAGCCAGCTCTCTGCAACTCTGTAACTGCGATTTAGCTGTATTTGTTGCTGGCACATCCTGCATAAATGTCGTACAGCACGGTGTTCCGCACACTAGAGTACAAGGAAATTGCAGTTGTAAGGTTACAAAGGTTACAAAAGTTGATATCTCTAGCATTGCTGACCATGCAGCAGGCAGTTGATATCTTCAGCAGTTGATATCTTCAAACTGAAGTCCTGATTCTGAAGCTTTTGATATGATAATGTTGGACGAGCTAGCGGCAAAGACCACGCTTTGCCGCTAGCTCGTCCAACAACTGCGATTTTGCTGTACTCGCTGCTGGCACATCCGGCATATGTGGTACAACATGGTGTTCATCTCAATTCTTCCTATGCCTGCAAACATCTTCTACTCTAAAGATAAACGGTTAGTGATAAAACCCGGAATGAAACAAAACGAAATGAAATCATCGAAATGATCGAAATGGGCATGATTTGCATGAATTTATATTCGTTTTGGCAAGTCTTATTGTAATATCGATATTTAGGTGGTTCACATAGAATCTGCTCCGACATTGACGCTTGGTTTATGCCCCAACCGAATGAGTGAAGAAAACACAGAAGAAACTGGCGGCAACTTGAGGAGCACCGAAGGGAATTTCGTACATGATATGGGCTGGCACCATTGCGCAATTAATCATCCTACGCTAAATATAGAGCTCAGTGACATAACACTATGCATCGAAATACATGTGTATGCTCTGCGTATTTACTAACTGGGAACACGTATAGACTGCATTACGGTCCAGTTGTGCATACGTTCCAGTTGTGTTTTAGTGGTTAAGCCTAATTGGTCTCATTCGGCAATTTAGTACATTGGTACCACGATCCTCGGCTAGATTGACCTAGTAATGGAGTTTGATGAAATCTATTTCATGTATTTGGCATTTTTTTGGCATTCTGATTCTTGAACATCAATTTGATTGAGGTTGAAAAAACGTCAATTCAACTCGGCGTACGTTAATTCCCAATTTCCCTGCGAGTCTCATTTCGATGATTTCATTTCGTTTCGTTTCATTCCGGGTTTTATCACTAACCAAAGATAAACATAACCATCAAAGAAAATACCACCAATCCTATGACAGAAATTCGGTGCTTGGCTACAGATTTGAAAATAGGAACACAATCAATAAGTGAAAACACAGTGATAGTTTGATGTCTCTCTGGAAATACCATCCATGATGTACGCACTGTTAAATTTAGCGACATCAGTTTCTAAATTTACCTATCTGTGGGTGTTTGATAATAGTCAACCGAAATAAGGATTAAAGGATGGGTTTAATGTCATGGTTCATATTTCAATCCTATTAACGCCAGTCGCACAAGCGGGGATCAAAGATCTTCGCATACAAACATGCTTTTTCTGTATTTTCTAGCTTAACAAAATAGCAATATAAGGTTCTCCAAGACTGATAACGTACACATACTTTTTCAGATAGAAAATCTTTATATCTTTTCTGTACGGTAAGTAACCTTTCATTTGCAGAAACCTGAATCCATATTACCGGTATTTTGTTAGTACTGGTAGTATAAGGCACGGATCCAAGGGGGCGCTCCAGGCGCACGCCCCCTTTGGCCAACAAATCTTTAAAATCGATTGTGAATTCTGAAATTTGGAGCAAATCATTGAAATTCACCACAGATTTCAATGTTTCTAGCCCAGTGAGCCCCCTCTTTTCCGAAATCGTGGATCTGCCCCTGATGACAAAAGGAGCATGCAAACTCATGTTACAACTTTCCTGCTGTCTCTAGGATAGCACCCTAACCTTTCATTACCGCTCGACGCGTCCTTGGGTTGACGTAGATCGGAAACTAGCGACTCCGTGAGAGTACCATTCACCAATTAATAAGCGCCCGCAACATGTTACCTGTGTCTCGTAACTGGAGGACGTGAAATGGTAACATGATCAGATAAATGCATCATCAAAAGGTTGTTTTGGGAGTGAAACATACGTTTACGCTGGAGTTAAAAGGAGCTGCCATATGTCTGGAATCAAACAGGTAAGGATATGTCTCAAAGACTGTCAAAAGGAACTGCCATTGTTGTTGAAGCACTATTGATGCATTTTTGCATCAAACATGCAACCATTTTTTGAGGAGCATGTTTATGCAACTTTCATGTTTCAATCATGCTTCAAGTTCATGCTCACTTCATGCATAAACAATGCATCAAACATGCATGAAGGTGGCAGAGCCGGGAACCAAAAATGGCAAGGACACAGATAAGGACTAGGAAATCATTCTTCAGAATCTTGTCCGCACAGGTCACAGCTACACCAGTCTGATTTTGATAAGACTAAGCATTTATGCCAATATTTGGCTTTTTGACTCTTTAAATTGGTGAAAACTACCCATTAGCCAGGCGACATAAAGCTATTCACTTATTTGTAGTCCAGTCACTTTCCTCACGATCTACTAATTGGACATGTCAGGAGTCACACAGGCAATTATTTACAACGGTTTCCTTTTAGCTTGGCAATCTTTTTCGAATTGATTGACTGAGATTAGCGTGTGGAAGAAATTCAGGCAGGCAAAGTCATCTGCATAATGGGAAAAGGAAAACAGTACATCATGGGTTATTCCATTCAAGTGATTCTATTGCACTAGTTACTCTGTGAAAACAACCTGATGGATGAGCTAGGCCAGTATTGTAATGAGGTATTAATTTCCCTGATGTATAGGGAGGTGGCCGACCTTGTTCAGAAGGGTCAAATAAAATTTTCTTATTCTTACTTGCTTTGTGAGTATGACTAACTCATCTGCCCCCCCCCCCCCCCC
>NMRB01000059.1:35028-54304 GCA_002633025.1 Notospermus geniculatus
CCCCCCCCCCCCCCCCCGAGTCCAACAGACGGCATCTTCTCTGTCAAAGTTTTCTCAGATCCCATGATACAAATTGAAAAATATTTGAAGAAAGGTTGTTCCTATCAACCAAATGAAAAATGTTTCTTCAAATTTTTTCTAATTTATTTCCAATGCTTGTAGATAATTTTGACAGAAGATACTCACTGCCTAAACCTGGGGGCAGACGAGTTAACTGAGAGACAGCGATGACCACAGCACGCTTCAGACTGACCCCAATATCTCGCCAGTGTTTTTTTGCTACGGGATGAAAAATGTGTTTCCAGTCATGAACTGCCAGCATGACTCCCCATAATCTGGCAACTGGTGCTTATGACACTAAGTAGTCACACACTTCAATCTCTTGGTGCGTTTTTCTGCGCAATTACGGCCACGGCAGGAAAACATAACGGCGGAAAAACAGCCATAAACTGATCAATGAAGATTCTGATGTAGAAATAATGAGGTGACACACTATTGGATGATTATACGTTCTCTCAATATACTGTTATTGTCGATATTCAATCATAAGCCTTGTCCAATGTGGAAATGGACTTCACAAGTTAGTCAGAATTGAGGTCCTGTGAAATGGACAAGGAAACAACATCAATACAGCACAAACTGATGAAGCTGGCATCGGATTGGCCAGGTTGGAGGAGAAGGAAGGCACCGTATTTGTGTTTGTTTTTGATTTTTCCACCAGGGACGAAGCCACAGCATTATTGGCCCTGATAAGCATGGAAGAGGCCATCTCAAACTACTCATATTCGTCACATGGATGGGGACTTACTTGCCCGTTGCAAAGACACAAGGTACAAGGCTCCATGGCTCACAGTCCCATGCGATGGACCTGAAGAGCCAGGTATAATTAATCCCTAATGGCCCGGGATTCGAACCTGGGACCTGCCGCTTGATGAGCGGACGTGTAAACCGTGAAATTTTCGCGACGCTAAAAGTTGGCGAATTTATCATTTTTGAAAACCGCGAAGACTAATTTCCGTGTTTACCTTCATAATTCAATGGAAAATGCATTAGGGTTTGTATTTTCGCGCTGTTTAAGTTCGCGTTTCGGCCCATGACCGCGAAAATCGTGAAAATAAAACGCACGCGAAAATTTCACGGTTTACAGTAACCTCTAGTCTATCAAGGCTTCTCAAAGGCACGGTCAGTCCCACCATCAGCATCAAAATCAAGGCAGTCACAATGGCCTTGCATAACTTCTGCGAGTCCAAATTGGTACTGAAGCACTTCTCTCCAGCAAAACGTCAGTTCTGTTGTAAGATGTCTGCAAAACTGACATCATCGTCATCAACCTGTTGCTTGATTTCCCCTACCCCAATTTTACAACTCTCCTTTGGTCCCATTATTGTCACCCATAATTTGTCTTTAACAGATGGCATCACCCTCGCCTGAACCCAGAAGGCTCAGGAGGCACATACGACCCTCATTATATTAGTTCCTTACATGTATATATACTCCACCAGCAACAAGTGGGCAAAGTAATCAGAGAGGGGAAATTGCAGGAGATCGAGGTTAACCACATAGATTAGCAATACGTTCTTGAGAATGATTAAGGAGATCCATGGCCAAGGGATACAGCTGGTGCCCTTTCTAAACTGAGAGACTAAAGCAGGGTTCACTGGCACACGGTTCCGGTCCATTTCCAGTCTGATTGCCCCTTGTTTTCCGGATACGACAACGCAAAAGCCCATTTGTTCGATTTTTACGGACCTGAACCGGACAAAATCCGTGTGCCAGTGAACCCTGCTTTACAATCTGTTCACTATAGTTGAGAAATGAATGGTGATTAGCTCCTACTAGTGACTATACGGGCAAGGGGCTTTTATCAAACCTGCAATTCAACAGGATGCTGAACAACCCCAAATGTTTCTGAAAGCCCCCACCCCCCACCTCACCCCGGAAGTGTTGGAACAAAGATCCGCTGCCGAAGTAACAAACGCTGTCAATTACGGTAAATAAATACTTGTTAGTGAGCGAAGTTCTCAGACAATTGATACACTTAAGGTTATGAGCACCGGGCAGGTACTCTGAATAAGAGGATGGAGCTTGCGTGTTCAGGAACCTTTGATGAATGAAACCGTCAAGCTCGAGACGATTGCCTCCACGGTTTTGTATCAATTAGGCCGACCAAGCCAATCAAACACCTGGGTAGCTTCTTTGACTCAGGAGCACTTCTGCCTTCACGCACCATCGTATGTTGACACAAAACGACACTATAGGCAGAACGGGACTGAGATGTCATACCCATCATGGAAAAAGGAAATTGTGTCAACAGAGGCACGGCGTTCGACCTGGGAAAATATTGAGTTTGACCGCCCGCAGTGAAGAATAATATTGTATCAAGACAGAGGAAATGCAGGAAATTGCAGCTTCCGTACGTCCAGGAGAAACGGGTATATTTTGATTACCGTGGTAACTGACCTTTTGGGGACCATTTAGACATGTTTTGGAGTGGTGATAGATGCGAAAGGGAACACTGAGATGGCCGTCTTCTAGGAAATCGCTGTTGTGTGCGTATGGAAAATACATGTATAATGGTAAGACAGAATTCTGTCATGGTGCGATGCACAGCTTAAAAATTTTGCTACCGTAAACCGGTTTACCAGTCCATGACATCGTCGTGTTCACTTAGACAAACTGGTATTGTGGTCCATGACGCCATGAAATACCGTGGCATCCCATTTTTAATGCAAGAGTTGTGTTCTAAAATGCATTACTGTGCATCGTACTTATGTCATATTATGGCGCAGATTACGGATGCATGCAGGGTGCACTGGTCATGAAATGGTTAATAGTTGCTCAAGTCTCTTTAACTATTCGTCTACCCACTGGCACCCTCTTCACTGAGCTGAATGAATCCCTTGTGAAAAAACTTCAGTAACAGTCCGAGCTTCAGTTCCATCCACGAAGGTGCTTTACAGGTCGACATTGCGTCTTGAAGTAACTCGCAGCAACTAGCTTTCTGGCGATGGAAGCAACTCGGAGTGCCTGATCAGGTTGCCGATTTTGTCGACCTAAGCGCGCTTGCGTCTCCCAGCAACTGCCGGATCCACTAGTTGCCGCAAGTTGCTTCGGGTTGCCCATGTTTTACTTTTCGGCGACTTGTCTCCAGTTCCACTCAGATCTGTCGACCTGCGCCTGCTGTTCGAGGTAACTGCCAGTTGCTCCGAGTTCCTCTCAATCGCTGAAATGTCGACCTGCGCGTGGTGGTTTTTTTATCTGCCAAGGGTCCGCCGAGTTGCTTCAAGATGCAATGTCGACCTGTAAGCACCTTTACACACTACATCCCCAGCAGACTTCTTCAACCCTTCTTGAGGACGTATGAAGATCGAGTCAGTACCCTTCATCGGATAAATACAAATCCAGCCGCCAGCTAGACAGTGGGTGACCACGAGTCATCTAACCAATTTGCCACACCAGTGAAAATAGACACCAACATATTACTTCTGCTACATTAGATGAGATCAACTTTGCCTGGGAAACAGAGAATGTTGTCTTTAAGGCTGAGCAGCTGTCGATGGAGGTTTATGAGACAAAATTATTGGATATGTTAGGATCTGGTGCGACAACTTTGGGCTTCGGTATTTGTATTTGTATTTGATTTTTCCATCAGGGCCGACGCCATAGCATTATTGACCCTGGTAAGTACGGATGAGGCCATCCCAAGCTACTCATGTTGCTCATTGGATGGGGTCTTTTATTTGCCCTTGCAAAGAAACAAGGCACCACGGCTTACTGTCCCATGCGACGGACGTGAAGAGCCGGGAATGAAATCCCATCCCGGCCCGGGCTAGATTCGAACCCGGGACCTGCCGCTTGTTGAGCGGATGTGATAACCACTCGGCTATCAGGGCTCCATAGAGAGTCTTTCAGCATCAAATAAGCATCTGTTATTAGAAACTTAATGGACAGATTAGCAGACCTATGCATCGGCTGAATAATCGATGCAAATCGTTCTCATCATGATTGTTTCCATAAACCCAATGCCGTAAAACTGCAGGCTGAATCCCTACATGATCGTTCCAAATCCAGGGCGGCATGCGCTGACGGCGAACACGGCTCATTAGAGCAATTTGCCATTTCATCCAGATCAAATCCTTTCGAAGACATTAGACCCACATCACTTTCTCCAGGGAATCGAAATTGCTTCATTGGTTTTCAAGACATGAAGACAACAGGTGTGGCGCAAGATGTGGCGGACTTAGTAGATTGCCCAGATTACTGGGTTCTGTGCGAGCGGACCGCTGTTCGATCATGACGAAGAATAAATCAGGACTAATGGTGCACATTGCACTAAGTCCTCATTGCCAGGAAATTCATAGTCAACCCACCATGATACTGCCAGCCTACAGCAACAGATAACGCAGTAGTCCTTGCAAACTGGCCAATTTATTTCATCATAAATTCCATGTCTACGCAGGAGGCTACTACTTGTGATTTTGGCTTGGAGCAACATGTCCAATATTCTAGCGGATAAGGAGCACAAACCTGTGGGAGGCAATCATGTTATACCCTGCAGCAAGCTGAAAGAGCAATGCTGGATGGATCACTGACTCGATCATGGCAAGAAAGCTTGATGTGTCCTATCTGAAGTGGTCATCCAGTCGTAATCAGCGGTTCTTATCACAGTGCTCGCTCGTTTGTGTGCGGTGACGTAGGGAGCGAGGGCAAGAACCACCCAGTACTTCAGGATGGAGATGGGGGATCAATCCTTGCAGAACATTCCTTGATTGAGAAAGTAACCTTTGCACATTGGAATTCGAGTTGGAACTACATGTATTCATGATCAGATGGAAAGATTTACTTCTGGGGTTCTTCTTTCCTTCAGCATTACAGGAACTTTTCAGTATTGTCTACCTTCAGCAACATTTTAGTATTGTCTACCTCAGCATTACAAAAACAATTTAACGTTGTCTACTTTCAGCATTACATGAACAGTTTAGTATTGTCTATCTTCAGCATTACATTAACAGTTTAGTATTGTCTTCTTCAGCATTACACAAACAGTTTAGTTTTGTCTACATTTACTTCAGCATTACCTAAGAGAATATTGTCTACATCAGCATTACATGAACATTTTAGTATTGTCTACCTTATTCATGAACATTAGTATTGTCTACATTCAACATTACATGAAGATTTTAGTATTGTATAGCTACTGCCACGTAGTAATGCTGCCCGCTCTTGACAAAATATTCTCTAAGATGCAGCAGCCAGGATCAGCCCAGACTTGCCACTGCCAGCTGACTACTTTAAGATGAGCTCCAAATCAACCACTGCTAGTGCTACAGCAGAAATCCATGTTTCAGATATCTCTGAGTTGAGTGCCTCGTTTAGTAAGTGAAAGGATCTGCTGGTCAAATCAATGGAAATTTACCATTTGGACCACAAATTAATAGCATACTTGAGAAGGTCCTTCCACAAAGCATCAACTGGAGGAGGTTAAATGCATCATATGGATAACACATTCGGACTTACACAACTTCGCCCGCGCCTGCCAACAAACCAAAATCAATGCATCCTAAAATATGTCAAACTGAAGTATCTTTTGTTTTTGAGCTCTCATGAAGTTCTCGAGGTGGGAAAAAGTATAAAAGCTATAAACATAAATACCATTGCACTTTAACTTCAGGTCCCAATAACTTTCCTGAGGTATCACGTATAGCTCATGCATAATGGACCATGTGTAGGAGTAGGCTGGCTGTGATATTGCCTGATTTTTTTTCGCCAAAATATGGTCAGTCAAATGATGCAACGTACATGTAATGGTGACATTGTAGCAATAGGGAGGTTTCGCAAGTGCCCGGTTAGGCCCTACGACGACGTTTATCTATTTTGTGGGTATACGCAAACAATAGATAAACGTTGTCGTATGGCCTAACCGGGCGCTTGCGAAACCTCCCTAATGTCTGGCGCGGTTTGGGATTTTACCATTTAATAT
Source organism: Notospermus geniculatus (assembly GCA_002633025.1). NCBI lineage: Eukaryota > Metazoa > Nemertea > Pilidiophora > Heteronemertea > Lineidae > Notospermus > Notospermus geniculatus. The sequence goes on from NMRB01000059.1 coordinate 41,009, forward strand.
GGAAACAAACACCAATTTATAACCAATATAATCTGAACATGCAGTTGTCTGCCAACAATTTCATTAGCTGCCCCCAATTTTATATTTACAGCTCACAAATTACTGCAAGTTGCACTTCCACTTTACAAATTCACCTCTGATCCCGGTTCATTGAGCCTATCAAGTACGGGAAAAAAACAGCTCTTTCAGCCCATTACGCTTGATGTAGCTATTGCCACTCTGTATCTTCATCCAAATTGCAATTGGATTTTTATGTAGCAAACTGCAAAGGTCAGACATTTGAGAGTATAATGCCGTGAAGCAAGATAGAATGCACAGTAACATGATGTTTCAGCAGAGAGTCCAACCCCCAGACATTCAAGCGGATGGGTGTGAAAAAAAGATAGTAAATGCTTCTTTTCTGCTGTACAAATGCATGTAAGAAACTGAAGTACATGTAAAAGCATTTACTAGACGTTAATCCATGTGCAGTATGGAGCACAATTGGCCCAACTTTATTCATGTACCTTCCACATATGTCATGCGGAAGGTACGCTCCAATTCATTGTGTAAGGTAGGCCAACGGGGACCTCACACATCTCTTGCACGTGACCTACTCGCATGACATTCGAATGATGTTATGTCTTCACTGCTTGCCTTCCAAGGCGCCACACGACATCCACGGAAGACACGAGGACGGTACGCACATGATGCTGCATGTGGTATGCGGACGGTACGCGGCGCAGAAGGGAGGTCAATAGGAGCTGTCAGCGAGTTGACCAACAGGTGTCACTACGGCCCAATGCAATGCATATAGCGGACCCATTCATTCCTGATCGAGCACCAATCAAGAGAAGTTTCTGGTGTATTGGTCCGCTAGAACTGTGCTGCCATCTTTTGGCAATACGCGCGGCTGACTGCTCCTATTGTGCAGAGTACTGTAGGCTATATGCCAGTCACCCATCAATAGTAACCACACTCAACGTTGCTAAACTTCCAGCTCAGATGCCAAACGTGCCAACCACTAGGCCATAAAGGAAATCCTCATGGCCCGTCGGTCAAAGTTGTGGCATAAATGGGAATACAGCACAATCTCATTCCCTTCAGTCCACCTGTCAAAAGTCTGACACCACATCAGAATCGCCACATTCTCACCAATATGTACCCGCTGATGTTATCCACCAACCATGAGATAGCCCCGACACCAGATGACATGAGTCTATTTACCCTATGATTTCAGGACAAGCTGTCATTAGGTCTAATTACCACCCCGATGTTGGGTCTTCACCAAGATTAATATCACAGACACGGTTCTGTTTCATTGCTTCTGTTCAATGCCACACCCCGCCTACGTAATTGGAAAGGAACTGCAAGAGGAAGCCAGAGTCTTTATTACCGCTGCCATCAAAGAGTTGCCCTTGTTGTCGCACGCGGAACGGACCTGGCCGGAAATCGATCGAAGAAAACACAAATAGCAGGGCAGGGTTTCTGCCATGATTTTCAAGGAAGGGGGGGGGGAGAAAAAAAATGTGAAAAAAAAAATTTTTTTTGGAAAAAAAAAATTTTTTCAAAAAGTTTTTTTCGTTTTTTTTTGGTTAAAAATGGCCTCCAGAGTCATTTTTACACTCCAAAATGCAAAATTAGTCGTCCTTCTGCATAAAAATTGCATTTGAAATGTAAGAAATTAAAGAAAAACACTACTGAAGTGAAAATAGTGATGTTTGAAAAAGGTTAGTCTGCAAACTTGACTCAGAGGGGGGGATATCCCCTCCTTGAAATTTTTGAGGAGGGGATCATCCCCCCCTCTCCCCCCCCTCTGGGAGAAACACTGCAGGTATAGCCCTTGTACATTTCTTACAGTTTTGAGAAGCATCACTCTTCAGTCTGCAGGAGCGGATCCAGGATTTTGGAGAAGAGAGGATGCCCTGTGCTAGGAACATTGAAATTTGCAGCAAATTCCAGAATTTCACGGTCGATTTTACAGATTTTGGGCTGAAAGGGGATGCGAGCACCCAGCGCACCTCCCTCTGGATCTGTGCCTGGTCTGCATAAGCTGCAAAATTTTTTCTTCATTTCCGAAGACAATGTTGCAAATTTTCCCAAGATTAACGACAAATTTGCAAACAAACAGAAAAGAAAAACAAAATCTCCCAACATCCTTTGCCTAATGATTTAAAAGGTTCTGAAATCCCAAGCAACGTCTGACCAATCACAACACAGAATTGATCACCCGACTAGATTTTCAATAAACCTCCCGAGATTGAAACAATTACCAAGTTTAAAAAGACGCCATCATTCTTTTCTTCGTGGGGAAATCCAAACCAATTTCAAAGCAATTATCGATAGTGGTCTTCAATTTGGAATCATCTTTGCTGGTGGTTTTCTACGGAAAAAGATGGAAATTGCCGTTACTGGGTACAAAACTCTCGTTCACACGGACATCTTCTTTGGTCTGCGGGTGCTGCTGCGGAGTGACACTCAGTGTTAATTTCACCTACAGATGGAGAAGATTGAATGATCGGTTCATTTCATTTCAATTTTGTGAAGCAATAAACAATTTGAGGGGTGAATCTCCTTATGGGATTGGAAACTGTTTTCAGAATGCTGGAGTGGGTATGGCGTATTCAGGTCTGGTTTCAGACTGGAAGAGGACTTAAACCCATGATGGTTTAGGCAGATTCAGAGTAGGGGTCGTCAGATTGGCAGAGTGGAATAATCTGTGTCTGTCACCACGGAAGTTCAGGGTTCAATCCTCAATAGGAGAAGTCAGCCGCGTATATTGCCAACAAATGGCAGCAAAGTCTTAGCGGACCAATGTACAGGAAAATCTACGTGATTGCTGCTCGATCGATAATGACTGGGTCCGCTAGATGCATTGAATTGGGCCGTAGTGACACCTAGTGGTCAACTCGCTGACAGCTCCTATTGGACCAAATTTTCATGTGATAGAAAAGGCTACTCTCTTTGACACTAAAGCCAGCAGCACCAGGCGACATCGCAAGCGATCTGATCGCCATCAAGCAAAATCGGCTGTTGTCACCAGGTGTGCGCTGGACAGCCATGTGTGGAATCCTCTCGCCACTGATGTTCGCCCATTGTCAAACAATGAAAGTCAATATCTCGAAGACTGTGATGGATGGTGAGGATACCGGTGGCAAGTAGATCACTTGCTATATTGCCTGGTGTGCTGCTGGCTAATAATGACAGTGCAGGTTTTCTTCCGGCACCCTTGTTTCCTCCTTCATTTATTCACTAAATACTGTCTATGGAGCCATGATGCCATATTTGGCACTGTCTCTCAACTCAATATTTGTGACCCAGGGCCGCTCCAGCAAAAGTACATGTAGGTGCTTGTCACAACAGAGAAAAGGGTTAAAATGACACAATAGCTGAAATGTACGTCTCTCTGCAGGTTTACAATACTAGTGGACAGCAATGATAATAGGGATCAGCAACTTATCACGGATCCTTATACGTACGTATACGGATAGAATTCTGTACAACGAGGACAAATGCTGTGTACATTTCTATCCGTAAGGTAAAGTGGTACAATTCTAGCCCCCTTTTCTGGTTTTATAAGGGTTTCACCACCAAAACACTTGAATATCAACATGAAATTTGGCATGTAGGTAGTCATGCAAGTCAGATGGATGGCTCAATTCAAAATAACTTTTTAACTGAATTCGTTTTTGAGAAATAAATTATTTTCAAAAAGTTTACAGGGGCTATAATTGTACCACCGAAGTGGGGCAATTGTAGCCCCCTGTACATTTTCAGGAATANTAGATCACTTGCTATATTGCCTGGTGTGCTGCTGGCTAATAATGACAGTGCAGGTTTTCTTCCGGCACCCTTGTTTCCTCCTTCATTTATTCACTAAATACTGTCTATGGAGCCATGATGCCATATTTGGCACTGTCTCTCAACTCAATATTTGTGACCGAGGGCCGCTCCAGCAAAAGTACATGTAGGTGCTTGTCACAACAGAGAAAAGGGTTAATAGTTCATGACACAATAGCTGAAATGTACGTCTCTCTGCAGGTTTACAATACTAGTGGACAGCAATGATAATAGGGATCAGCAACTTATCACGGATCCTTATACGTATACGGATAGAATTCTGTACAACGAGGACAAATGCTGTGTACATTTCTATCCATACACGTATAAGGATCCGTGATAAGTCTCTCATCTCAACCTCCCTAATAGCGGAAGATGATCACTTGCGACAAATGCCTGCTTTTGCCCGAATGGGTAGCCTATCTTTAAGAAGGAGAGGATCGCGAGACAATCGTGATGCGCAGCAGCTGAACAGAACAGGTCAAAAGANTCCCTAATAGCGGAAGATGACCACTTGCGACAAATGCCTGCTTTTGCCGGAATGGGTAACATTTAGCCTATCTTTAAGAAAGAGAGGATCGCGAGACAATCGTGACGCGCAGCAGCTGAATAGAATGGGTCAAAAGATTCCCTTGATATCACCTTTGATGTTCTAAGCATACTAACTTAATACTCATTTCAAAGGACACATTCCCAAAAAACCTATACCATGTAATGGGTTAACAGAGAGGGAAAGACACATAAGATCTTTAAGCGCCTTTAAATCGCTGGGAAATCCAATAGTGGGAGATTAATTCTCCCGGATACATGGCCGTTCATGTAGTATTTCCTTTATCCTCATTTTTAACAAGACTTCGATTCGTAGATCACCGCGGGCAAGAAATGAAGTTAAATTGCATTGGTTCCTCAGCAAGTGAGCAATATGATAACCTTTGAAGTTTGATGCACGAATTATCTCCTTTAATGTGAATATTTCATTTATTTCTTCCTACGCTGAGACACCATTTGCTGTAGGCAATTACTGTTTGCCAAGTGGCTGTATCTCAGAGATCAGGGTATAGGCTGGATTCGTAATCTTCCATAAACGGAGATTCCCAGAGGATCAGCAAAAGATAGCGTGTTTATCTATCAGAAACTGCAGACAAAAATGCTTACTCGGGGAATCATCAGAGTTGTTATTTCTCGATTTCAGTTGCCAGAGTGTCTCTCTGAGGTGGCACCATAAGCCGCATTAACACTGCCAAACATTTCGGTCCAGTTCAAGTGAACCGTACTCGGACCGGACCAGGTCCACTTCATTTGTACATTTAGACTGCAGCGATGAATCACCGCGCAACATACCTGAAGTACGGTCTCCATTCAGTGGAGGTAAGAAACACGCGGAATGCATGCTGAGTTTTCCCGCGGGTGACGCAAGGACGAACTGTGCGCGTGCTCACTACCGTCTCAGTTAAGTGGACTCGGTTCAGTTCGCCGTGTGTCAGGTTTACACAGCACATGGTCGGGATACCATAGTCGGTCTGGACCGAGACCACCTTCCGCGGGTCTCGGTGTGGTTCACTTGTGGTCCGGACCGGGTACGCTTGGCAGGTTTACACTGCCACTTTTTTGTCCATACCATACTCAGTCCGGTCCAAGTTCGCTTGATTTTTGGCAGTGTGTAAACACGGCTGTAGGATCATCATATCACAAATCTGCAAGTCCCATGAGAAATTGCCACATTGGATGATGATAAACAGAGAAAAGATTTATTGGCCAGTTGAACAAATAATAATCGATGAAAATCCACCACAAGCCATGATAGAATACTTTTCTTCTCCCATGGTAAAAGGCAATTTTCTTTGCTTGTGATCAGCAGAAGTGGTTGAGTCTAAAATCAACAACTTGCCTACGACCAACCAAGTACACACTGTAGTGTAGAGTACAATGCTGCCCCCCCCCCCAAAAAAATACAGTGTATGCATCTTTCTGATGCATTAGGCTACCCCAAATGCAGCAATTATGCCTTAAACATGCACCAATGTTGAGCACTGATGATGCATATTTGCACAGATCGAGTGACCATTTACTACTTTTTAAGGCAGGATTGATGCATATGCAGAAAACATACTTCCATTTGATAAAGCATGTTTTAAGCATGCTCTACTAATGCCACAGGTATGCACCCTAGACATGCTGCATTCATGCATCAACTATGCATTATAGATGCTGCATTTTGTAGCTCCCACTGCTTCTTGCTGCCTCTTACCGAGGGCCGAGTTGTATGGCATGTTGCCAGTAATCAATATTTGTATTCCAGCTGTGTTTTAGGTGTTTACTCCCAGGAAATAGCACGCTGCTCATTTTTTTAATGCTCGGTCGTCCCTATAAATCCCATTTCTGACACTAATTTCACTTAGGTCAACTGGCGCTGGTGAAAATCATGTCAACAGTAATGGACAAAGTGACAGCGCGAATCATTGCCCGATGATTATTGTAATGGCTGACATTACGCAGTGGAACGAGGTGATTATCTGATAACCATTGGCCATAATGACATCCTGCAAATGCCGCCAAGCCAGACAGATAACAGCAATTTCTGATCCATCCATGGAATCTGACTGTGATCTAAAGTACCAGCCTTTTGTACTGAAACAGGAAATGAATATGTCAGCTTCCTTTTCTTTTGCTGACCTACATATTTAGGCCTATTTTGTCGTGATTTCAGCCCGCAGAAACTTGTACCAACCACACAGGACACCCGATTGAGAAAAAGAGGNGGTATGCCCCCTAGACATGCTGCATTCATGCATCAACTATGCAGCATTGTAGCTTCCACTGATTCTTGCTGCCTCTTACCGAGGGCCGAGTTGTATGGCATGTTGCCAGTAATCAATATTTGTATTCCAGCTGTGTTTTAGGTGTTTACTCCCAGGAAATAGCATGCTGCTCATTTTTTTAATGCCGGGTCGTCCCTATAAATCCCATTTCTGACACTAATTTCACTTAGGTCAACTGGCGCTGGTGAAAATCATGTCAACAGTAATGGACAAAGTGACAGCGCGAATCATTGCCCGATGATTATTGTAATGGCTGACATTACGCAGTGGAACGAGGTGATTATCTGATAACCATTGGCCATAATGACATCCTGCAAATGCCGCCAAGCCAGACAGATAACAGCAATTTCTGATCCATCCATGGAATCTGACTGTGATCTAAAGTACCAGCCTTTTGTACTGAAACAGGAAATGAATATGTCAGCTTCCTTTTCTTTTGCTGACCTACATATTTAGGCCTATTTTGTCGTGATTTCAGCCCGCAGAAACTTGTACCAACCACACAGGACACCCGATTGAGAAAAAGAGGAAATTATGATGACAGTAATTATCTCACGTATTTATACATCAATAGAGTATCCGTGCTTTAATCTTGCCGAAATAGCTTTCATTATAACCCCTACTTATTGGCAGCACTCAGTTGCGCTATACAGGTGTAATCTCTGCTAGTTAGATACCTCCATTGTGAGGCACATTGCGAAATTTCAGCCACGGAGACTCGATAGCATGCCGAAGAACTGAGGCAGCAGACATTGGCCCATATTCCAGAAGCCTCCTTAACTCTAATACCCCCATCACACTGAACTAGTTCTCAGTACGTTCTTGAAAATGTTGCAGAACGGGCTCAAACTGTCTGTGAACGGAGTGGACCTATAGTGGCAACCTTTTACAGTCTTTTTACGAACTTCATGGATGGGGTCAGATGAGAAGGGTGTTCCAGAACTTCAAGTCATTATTTGGCCAACATTACACGTTCTAGCCCGTTTTATGATTTTTTTAGGATGGGGCAGGACGTTTTGAGAACTACTTCAGTGTGACAGTACCTTAAGGTCCACTTTGAGCTTTCATATTCTGCCCTGCAAACAATAGCTAAAGATAAACCTTAAAGTTAAGGAAGCTTCTAGAATACTACGGCCCATTAACTTAAATCACGGTTTTTGAACTGCCAACTCCATTTTTCTACTGAACGTGGAGTGTACTTCTAGATTTGCAGTTTGTTTTGATGAAGGTTATAAAGGAGGGTTACCTATTGTTTTGATGAAGGTTAAGGATTTGCTTACACAAGGACTAAGTCCCTGTGTAATCTAAAGCAACCATGGATTAAATTAAACCCTTCAAATCATTGGCCTAGCCAGAGTAACCTTACCCAGAAGAAAGCCACTGACCTTCAAGGATGTTTTCACAATCTGGGCATACTTCGAGACCAAAAAATCTCCACAGACAGTTTAGAACTACAGAAAACCTTGCAAAAAACAAGGAATCAAGAAATCCACAATTGGTAATCAATGAGTGAGATGCAAACAGAACTGAGTGAAAACCAACCACACAAGTTGAACAACATCAGACAGAGAATCTCAAATATCACACAACGAGGGAATTTTTGGCTTCTTCAGTGACTAAGTAAATGTCAGAGTATGACAGTGCTGTAATGAACATTCCCTAACAGTTTGCTTATCATCAATAATGAAGGCTCACTAGGGGTTCATGCTGATGTTGACGTGAGAATGGCTTGTGCAAAATGGAGTCGAATCCACAAACAGCATCATTTCTGCAGCAGCATTCCACACCGTTCACGCCGTACTCGTCGTAAGATACCGAAACCAGATTCTGGTACAAATGTGCTCTAAAGGTCAGATGACCTCAGACACCAAGTTTTGGTCTAATTTGATTCCTGCCTTGGCCACCAGGGGGCTAAACCGAAAACATTTAAAGCTCTATTTTGCCTCAACTGTTGGTCAGATGGTGCGTTTTCGGTGCAGTTCTGCAAGCAAATGCCAATGGGTTCAAACGCTACTCCAATGAAGTGTCCACACTGTAACTATATACACTTTGCAGTGTTTTCGTTCGCGCTGCATGCTCCGCTCACAAAACACTGCTTCGGTTAGCCGGTATTCTGCCGATTTACCACCAGATGGCACCACTACTGTTTCCGTTGCTGCGCTGGAGAAACTGTTTTAGGATTTTGCTTATTTTCAGCCTGATGGCAGGCGCTGATTGGTTGGACAGACATAGTGCCTTTTGGCGGTAAATCGGCAGAATACTGGCTATTCGAAGCAGTGTTTTTTGAGCGGAGCATACAGAGCGAACGAACACTGCAAGAGGAGTGTATGTAACAATGGGTGATTTCAAAGTTGGTGTTAACACGGTGTTTGCAATGCTTTAATGCATTGTAAACACCGTGTTAACACCAACTTTGAAATCACCCAATGGCAGGTGGGTTCTCCTGCACAATTTTTGCATCGACCTTTCATTGAAATAACGTTGAAGACACTGGCTTGCAGGAACTGCACCGCAAAACACACCAGAATCTGGTCTTGGTGTGAACGTACCTTTAACCATCAAGAAAGTCAGCGAGCATTCACAAGCAGTTTACTTCCAGCAACATCAAGGAAATTAAGAATGTCTTGGAATAATGTTGGTGGATGGGAGTGGGTGGGCAATATCTTTACAAAACGAGGGAATGATACCCAAGGGACAACTTATGCAGAAGCAAAGACACAATAAACAATTCTGTCAATAATGAACGACCGGTGTCTCATCCAATAGTTTTAGGAAAGCAAACAATTATGATCTGATGGAGCACGCCTTGGGAATTAAGGCCATCAAAGACGAGAGGGTCTCTTGAGACAGAGAATGTTAATTGAGGACAACGAACCCTGTCTCAGTCTAAGTTGATGTGTGATTACTAACACTGATATACAGATTTCACACCCAAATGCACTGTGTGGCCAAGTATCAGCTTAGAGTGAAACAGGCCTCAGTCATGTACTGGTCGGTTTAGACACCTACACGCTGTTGATATTGTCAAACATGAGAAGCTAATGGGTTTGAAAATACTGCTTTTGAAAAAGGGATGGGCAGCAGCACCCAAGACGTGTCAGAATTAGCTGGATTACAGCCACAGACGCATGGTGTGGAGGTAATTGGTTCACGTAGTGACCATTATTTTCATACCGGTTTTGCCCGATTCACTCTTCGATCGCGCGGTTATTCACATTACAATAACCAGGGCTTCGCACTCACGCAGGAAACTTTCATCGGGAGGCTGAATATTGGAAGCCAATAAAATCGGATAACCTTCGATAGAGATGAACTTTTAGTGAATAACCTTAATAAGTCAAAAGTAGATATACATTTGCTGCTTCGGATTTCTTCTGGGACCATAATATTCGTTAGTTGACCTAAAAATTGCGTTTAATGCCCAGTGCATTCGCGATATCCAATACATGGCAGAATAACACAGGTAGGACGAGCCTATATTGGAAAGCGTAGGGGTTTCAGGATTGTTAGGTAAATCAACATCACAAACGAATTTGCTGTTTGCGTAAAATGATACATTTTGTGGCAGAAAGGTTACAATAAACTAACCGCTTTTTGAGAGAAGGTATGAATTATTAATGTAGATAACTCTTCATGAAAGGCCTAATTAGAAATCAACACGCCTTGCCTGCCTCCCCTCTGAATAATGAGTCGATCTTCACCACGTGGGTGAACAAAGCAGGCTACCGGTCGAGTGTATATAGTAATCGCCTCCTGGATAGCACTGCCTGGATTCTACGAGTAGTGCCATAACTTCTCTGGTGGCAAACCAATGAACTATCCTTAGGGCCATGTCGGGTGGAAGTTCAGAATTTCTAAAATGCTCCCCAGTATCCCTCAATTGCGATATTTTTTTCGACACTAACTTCACTACGTGAACCTTAACGCCACCAGGCTTGTTTGACATGTTGTTCATCAGGATGGGGATATCTCGAGAGAGTCACCAATTTACAGCTAGTTTTTCATATCCTTGTTTATATGGCAAAGAAGATCAGAAAAATAAGTCTGATAAAGGTATCAAGGTCACTGATAGCGATACTGTGGCAATTCATTAGCAGATTTAAAGCCTAGCGTAGATCACACTTGCGGCTAGAGACAACTAATCGCCACTGAGCTACTGGGATCTAGCTGGAACTGGAGGTGACCGATCAGTCACCAGAAACGGTCGATCTACGCGCCCTTGCGACTCGCTGGAACTGAGATTTCGCCAGTCACCGCCAGTTGCACATGTTGAACTTTCTAGCGACTAGTTATCCTCAGTTTCGTCCAGTCGCTGTGATGTACGCGGGCTTGCGACTGAGCGCGTCCATCACCAGCGACTGATCAGATCAGTTGCTTCCAGTCGCAAATGTGATCTACGCTAGGCTTAAAGTGCCAGTGTATGCATGAGATATGCCTCAGTATCCCTCCCCTGGTGGCGGAATCAGGAACCAACGTGATAAGTCTGGTGTCCTGTCCAACCCATACAAAGCCAGTGGTAACACTTAAGGCTAAACTGAAACGATGTCGAAACCTTAGCTGACAAAATGGCCCCATCCTTTTCAGCACTTGAGAAGTTCAACGTGATGTCATAGCGTGACTAACCCTTCATCAAGTAATGTATCATGCTTCAACTCATTCTTCCATGTGTATCAACAGTTTCAATGCCTAATTGGTAACTTAGATCATTTAAATAGATAGATTTGAACAGTCTTGTCGAGCATGCATAAACGAGGTTGCCTAAGGTCAAAGGTTACGTCAGCCGCCACGAGATAGAAAACCTAATGTGTACAGTGGTGCTTTAATAGAAGTTGTTCTGTCAGGAATTTCACCAGGGTGTCAAGGGGTCATGTCAGTTCGGGAAATGTTAGAATTCGGAAACGTATCCAAATTCGGATATGGGTATCTGAATTCGGATACCTGGGGTATCTGAATTCGGATACTTTCGGCCAGATTTTCACAAAAATGTCAATAGGGGAGAGAAAACCTAGATAGGATAGCAATTTACATTTGCATGATACAGAAGAGGATGTGCACAAAAATGTCAAACCAGCTTTTAAAAATTCCCCCAAGCGTTTGCCTGCTAGCAGCAATTATATCCGACCTGTGTACATTTCCCTGTGCATCAAATGTGTACATTATTTTGCACTGAAGAATTCGGTAGTTTCTACTTGAGTGCAAATGATGGGGTCCAAGGTCTGGGGTCTACTTCCGAAATGGAAGCCAAGCAGTTGCCAAGTGAAGCTGTTCACAGAGGTGGTAGCCCTGGGTGGGCAGTTGGGGTGTCCTTCAGTTAAGCCCTTTACTCAAGATTTAGGGGTATCTGAATTCGGATACGGGTATCTGAATTCAGATACCCATATCCGAATTTGGATACGTATCCGAATTCTAACATTTCCCGAACTGATGTGACAAGATTTCAGCCAATCAAGCTTCTGAGTTGGGAGCCAAAAGAGTTCCCTTACTAATGGTATTTTACAAAGTGAGATGTAAATAATGAAAAAATCTATAACAAAACTTGACTTCTGGTCTGTTTATTTCATTGGCGTTTCCACGGTGGCTCTGAAAAAGAATCAACTCATGTCTGTGATGAAATAAAAGAAAGAATTCCTCGGTTTGTTGGTAGATAAATGCCAGCATAGCCCAATGGAATTAACTACATTCTTTGCGTTTTATAGCAAATAAATCCCAGCGGAGGCGCTAAAAAATACATCAGGTATTACAGGCTCGTTTTGGAATGACACCTCTGAAAAAGAACACCGCGAACGTTTTCCAACTTCAGCAACAAAGAAGTGGCGGCTGAGCCAACTTTGCAACCATTCCTTACAGTTACTGTTGCTTATTGGAAATAGGATTTTCTCCTGCTCTAAAGGCCAGTTGGCAACGACATGAGAATATTGTTCTGCAAAGGGATTAACTACGCTCTGATATCATTCAGCGAATAAAAATCACAAGGGCTCACAACTCTTGCTCAGTTTTCATATTTCCCAGTAAATGCCAGGTATGTTGGAGATCGGGTTTCTTGTGTTTGTAAACGTGAATGATTTTTTTGCTTTTTGGCTGTTCGGTGTGAAATAGGCAAAGACAATGAAAACCATGCAAATCCCAGTGGCACGATTTTGATTTCTACACCATCAGTCTTTGGTGCTCAGTGTTGCAGCAAATGAGGAGTTCTTCCATGACTTCAACCCATTAACTGTGGAATTTTTTTAAGTTCTATTTTTTTTCTTAACAAAAATTTGCCTGTTCCATGATGATCGGAGCGCACACATTATCACTTTTGCGACATGACCATAATTTCTTCACTTGACGCAAGGGCCCAACGCGCCGCGAAGCGGCCAACAGCGAAGCTAGCCAAAGACTTTTCACGGGTCACTCAATAGAATTGGACTCATAGATGAAATGCGTCTAATGTTCAGATGGAACATACCGGACGGTTGGTTCACGTTTTTAGTGACTGTGAACGTAGATGGGTACATTATGTAGCGATATGCTGACGGATTTGCTGGGGACTTGCTCTGTGGATGTTGTGAAATGCGATTTTTGGAAGATTATTCTGATTTGCAACGTCATTTTTAATTAACATAAAAATATGTTGAGTAGCTGGGATATGTTTATAAACATTTATTGAGCAGCCACC
>NMRB01000059.1:55817-94333 GCA_002633025.1 Notospermus geniculatus
TTCACAATCTGGGCATACTTCGAGACCAAAAAATCTCCACAGACAGTTTAGAACTACAGAAAACCTTGCAAAAAACAAGGAATCAAGAAATCCACAATTGGTAATCAATGAGTGAGATGCAAACAGAACTGAGTGAAAACCAACCACACAAGTTGAACAACATCAGACAGAGAATCTCAAATATCACACAACGAGGGAATTTTTGGCTTCTTCAGTGACTAAGTAAATGTCAGAGTATGACAGTGCTGTAATGAACATTCCCTAACAGTTTGCTTATCATCAATAATGAAGGCTCACTAGGGGTTCATGCTGATGTTGACGTGAGAATGGCTTGTGCAAAATGGAGTCGAATCCACAAACAGCATCATTTCTGCAGCAGCATTCCACACTGTTCACGCCGTACTCGTCGTAAGATACCGAAACCAGATTCTGGTACAAATGTGCCCCAAAGGTCAGATGACCTCAGACACCAAGTTTTGGTCCAATTTGATTCCTAGCTTGGCCTCCAGGGGAGCTAAACTGAAAACATATTAAAAGTTCTATTTGCCTTAACTGTTGGTCGGATGGTGCGTTTTTGTTTTGCGGTGCGGTTCCGGCAAGCAAATGCCAATGTGTTCAATGCTACTCCAATGAATGTCCACATAGTAACTATACACTCCTTTCGCAGTGTTTTCATTCGCTCTGTATGCTCCGCTCACAAAACGCTGCTTCAAATAGCCGGTATTCTGCCGACTGACCACCAGATGGCACTGCTACTGTTCCCGCTCCCGCACCGGAGAAAGTATTTTAGGATTTTGCAAATAAGTTTCAGCCTGATGGCAGGTGCTGATTGGTTGGACACAAATAGTGCCATCTGGTGGTAAATCGGCAGAATACCGGTGTAACGTCGATCAGTGTTCCCCATATTTATGTGTTTTTCTTATCGTTTCAACTAACTCAACAATAAGCATTCTAGGCCGCATCTATTGTTGGGGAACACTGAGCTACAGAAACACTCACAGATGTTACACCGGATATTCGAAGCATTTTTTGTGAGAGGAGCATACAGAGCGAACGAACACTGCGAGAGGAGTGTACATAATTATAGCAGGTGGGTTCTCCTGCACAATTTTTGTGTCGACCTTTCATTAAAATAACGTTGAAGACACTGGCTTGCAGGAACTGCACCGCAAAACACACCAGAATCTGGTCTTGGTGTGAATGTACCTTTAACCATCAAGAAAGTCAGCGACCATTCGCAAGCAGTTTACTTCCAGCAACATCAAGGAAATTAAGAATGTCTTGGAATAATGTTGGTGGATGGGAGTGGGTGGGCAATATCTTTACAAAACGAGGGAACGATACCCAAGGGACAACTTATGCAGAAGCAAAGACACAATAAACAATTCTGTCAATAATGAACGACCGGTGTCTCATCCAATAGTTTTAGGAAATCAAACAATTATGATCTGATGGGACAAGCCTTGGGAATTAAGGGCATCAAAGATGAAAGGGTCTCTTGAGACAGAGAATGTTAATTGAGGACGACGAACCCTGTCTCAGTCTAAGTGGACGAGTGATCATTAACACTGCACACCCAAATGTACACTGTGGCCAAGTATCAGCTTAGAGTGAGACAGAGCCTCAGTCATGTACTGGTCGGTTTAGACACCTACACGCTGTTGATATTGTCAAACATGAGAAAGCTAATGGGTTTGAAAATACTGCTTTTGAAAAAAGGGATGGGCAGCAGCACCCAAGACGTGTCAGAATTAGCTGGATTACAGCCACAGACGCATGGTGTGGAGGTAATTTGACATGTTGTTCATCAGGATGGGGATATCTCGAGAGAGTCACCAATTTACAGCTAGTTTTTCATATCCTTGTTTAAATGGCAAAGAAGATCAGAAAAATAAGTCTGATAAAGGTATCAAGGTCACTGATAGCGATACTGTGGCAATTCATTAGCAGATTTAAAGCCTAGCGTAGATCACACTTGCGGCTGGAGACAACTAATCGCCACTGAGCTACTGGCGACTGGGGGGGATCTAGCTGGAACTGGAGGTGACGATTAGTTGCCAGAAACGGTCGATCTATGCACCCTTGCGACTCGCTGGAACTGAGATTTCACCAGTGGCACCAGTTGCACATGTTCAACTTTCTAGCGACTAGTTGTCTTCAGTTTCATCCAGTCGCTGCGATGTACGTGGGAATGGGATTGCGACTGAGCGCGTATCACCAGCGACTGATCAGATCAGTTGCTTCTAGTCGCAGGTGCGATCTACGCTAGGCTTAAAGTGCCGGTGTATGCATGAGATATGCCTCAGTATCCCTCCCCTGGCGGCAGAATCGGGAACCAACGTGATAAGACTGGTGTCTTGTCCAACCCATACAAAGCCAGTGGTAACACCAAGGCTACACCGAAACGATGTCGAAACCTTAGCTGACAAAATGGCCCCATCCTTTTCAGCACTTGAGAAGTTCAACGTGATGTCATAGCGTGACTAACCCTTCATCAAGTAATGTATCACTATCATGCTTCAACTTATTCTTTTATGTGTATGAACAATTTCAATGCCTAATTGGTAACTTAGATCATTTAAATAGATAGATCTGAACAGTCTTGTCGAGCATGCATAAACGAGGTTGCCTAAGGTCAAAGGTTACGTTAGGCGCCACGAGATAGAAAACCTAATGTGTACAGTGGTGCTTTAATAGAAGTTGTGCTGTCAGGAATTTCACCAGGCTGTCAAGGGGTGATGTGACAAGATTTCAGCCAATCAAGCTTCTGAGTCGGGAGCCAAAACAGTTCCGTTAATAATGGTATTTCACAAAGTGAGATGTAAATAATGAAAAAATCGAACAAAACTTGACTTCTGGTCTGTATATTTATTGGCGTTTCCACGGTAGCTCTGAAAAAGAATCAACTCATGTCTGTGATGAAATAAAAGAAAGAATTCCTCGGTTTGTTGGTAGCTAAATGCCAGCATAGCCCAATGGAATTAACTACATTCTTGGCGTTTTATAGCAAATAAATCCCAGCGGAGGCGCTAAAAAATACATCAGGTATTACAGGCTCGTTTTGGAATGACACCTCTGAAAAAGAACACCGCGAACGTTTTCCAACTTCTGCAACAAAGAAGTGGCGGCTGAGCCAACTTTGCAACCATTCCTTACAGTTACTGTTGCTTATTGGAAATAGGATTTTCTCCTGCTCTAAAGGCCAGTTGGCAACGACATGAGAATATTGTTCTGCAAAGGGATTAACTATACTCTGATATCATTCAGCGAATAAAAATCACAAGGGCTCACAACTCTTGCTCAGTTTTCATATTTGCCAGTAAATGCCAGGTATGTTGGAGATCGGGTTTCTTGTGTTTGTAAATGTGAATGATTTTTTTGCTTTTTGGCTGTTGGTGTGAAATCGGCAGAGACAATGGAAACCATGCAAAGCCCAGTGGCATGTTTTGATTTCTACACCATCAGTCTTTGGTGCTCACTGCTGCAGCAAATGAGGAGTTCTTTGACTTTAACGCATCAACTGTGGAAATTTTTTTGTTCAAATTTTTTTTCTTAAAAAAAATTTGCGAAAAAAAAGCATTTGACACACAAGGCTCCAGGCGTGACATGACGTCCTACGCACTGTGACGTGCCATTTCCTTGCAAGGCATACTATTACGCAACGATCCTTGGGTGTTTCCGGGGATTTCCCTGATTTTGTAATGACATAAATATGCCCAGCTAACGGGTTAATGCTGATGTCAGGCCAACCTTGTGACGGCACAGAACAGGCAGACTTTTCCAGACCACTTTGCATCTGAGCCATGACCGCGTGGGACAAATCAGTCACCAATATGGTATAACATGACTGCAGTTGCGTCTCACCTCCAACGATTAGGTAACTGTCGCTAATCAAAAAGATCACGTATCGCAAGAGTTGAACAGTTCAACCTGTGCCACAATTGATCATGATCCTGACGAGCGTCGACCTGACTCAAGTTACGATTCTTGCATGCAGACAGTGGCGGATCCAGGATTTCCGGAAAGGGGGTGCCCGCCAGAAGTTTTCAAACACGGGATGCCCAAATATGCGTTTTCCTGGTAACTGAGGCACAAAAAACATCACTCTGTTGCCACAAAGGGGGGGAGTGCACACCCGGTGCCCCCTCTAAATCCGCCACTGCCGCCTGTTCCATGATGATCGGAGCGCACACATTATCACTTTTGCGACATGACCATAATTTCTTCACTCGATGCCAACTGTTGTATCGTGGTGCAGGTAATCATAGACAGAAATGGCCGAACAACTTTTATTTAAAACATACTGTAGTCGTGATGCTACCTGACGAGCGAGGACACATATAATGAGACAACAGAGGAGCCATCCTAAGACACTTACGAGATGGCCTCCAATAATAGTCTGAGTATGGTTTAGCTCCGGATTAGCGCTACCACATCCCTTGTGGCTTCTAGGATTACTGAACCATCGACCAGACAATATCCTGTGACATTTCCTTCACAATGTTAAGTATCCGAGTACAAAAGCTGGCAAAGGTTTCATCTCAGAAATATCGAACAGTGGGACGACATGACAAAAGGAGTGATGATACATACGATTTGACATACATTGTACAGTCCCCCCTCGCTATTACGAACCCTTCGGGGTCCAAGGGTTTCGTACTAACACGGAGTTCGTAATAGCGAGGATTTAAATACATGTCACAAAATTCTGGGAGCCAGACCTTGGGTTCGTAATATCCGGGAGTTCGTAAAATCGAGGTTCGTAAGAGCAAGGGTGCNGCCCGCACGTTGCAGCTGCGTGGAGTGGTGTCCATAATTCACTATCCTGGGCGTTGACATTTGCACCATATTCTATAAGAAGTTGCATCATACTCTCATTGTCGTCTATACAACACTGAAAAGACAAAAAAGATGTGCTGGAATGACACTGGGTTAAGCAACTAAAGAGTTATCTAAAGCCAGCAGCATCCCAGGCGATATTGCAAGCGAGCAAAAGCAAGCAGCACACGTCACCACTTTCGTTGCTCATACAGGCAATTTTCGTGGTCGGCAATTTTTGTGGCCATTGCCCATTTACAGCAGACGTCACCACTCAGTGGTCTCGTGTGCTACTGATGGCGCACAAAACAGGACAACTGGCAACTACGAGCAATTTTCATGGTGAGAAATCAAACCGGTTTGTTTCTCGGCAACTTGTGGCAACCTCTGTGGTCACACATGGTGAGTAGTTGTTGCCAGCCACAGCGCATTTGGCCATTTTTGTGGCGACCACAAAAATTGCCTTGAGCAATGAGTGGTGACATGTGCTGCTAGCTATAAATCACCAGCGAGAAAAACTGGCTGTTGACACCAGGTGTGCACTGGACAGCGATGCGTGGAATCCTTTTGCCAGTGATGTTTGCCCGAACTCAAACAATTAGACCGGGAGCCCAGGGGAAATCACTTTTTGGGCTATTTGGTCCCATTTTGTGTTATTTTACGTTAAAACTGCAATTTCCTATTATGTAACAGCTGAAAATATTCAAGACCATGCTTACTTGATTCACTGCCCCCATATTTCTATCTGTTAATAATACATTTATAGGGTCTAAATCCAACCATTCAGAAGTTAGCTGTACATTGGTTCCTCTGCCCCTGTACAAAGCCGAGTCCACCAGTCCAATGATAAAGTCAGTACCAAAACTTCAAAGCACTATATCTCCCACACCCACCACTGCTTTTACGCCAGACGACCAGTTCTATACTCAGGGATGGACATGCAATACTGTAGGGTACCAAAAATTGGTAACCTTTCCAGCTACCCTGACCCCCCTGGGCTCCTGCTCTTAATACCAAAGCTGATATCACCTAGTCTGCGGTGACTGGCAAGAAGATCTGTGGCGAGTAGATCACTTGTGATATCGTCTGGTGTGCTGCTGGCTTCAAGAATTTTAAACAGCATTTAAAAATGATAGTTTCTACTGGACCACGCTGGAGAAAACCTGATGAAAAATTGTCTGTAGTTCACCGATAGTTTCATGTATCATAACTACATTCACAACAGAGTGGTTATTTTGAATGTCAGGGTATTGGACTTCGATATACCCGATAAGATTTGAAAGGTTACGAAACCCACATCTGTGCTACCCTGCCCACACACTGGGCCTTTTCTTTTGAGAATGATTGACATGATCTGAGCCATTTCTAGGCCCCGATCTGATAGAGCAGATGGCTTTTAAAGCCAACTGCACCTCAACTGCCGCATGTTCAGTACAGTCAGAGGAGTATGAAGTCAGAGCAGTAGAATTACAGTAGTCAACTGCATCTCTACTGTCAGTTGGCAGTAGATGTTCAGTAGTCTACTGCAAAACTACTGCCACTCAGCAGTAGAGATACAGCAGTCTACTGCACATCTACTGCCAATGGCAGTAGATATACAGGTGTGAAAGCAGTAGATAAACAGTACACTACTGCCAGGCAGTAGTCTAGGAGACCTTCATTTTTGAGGTGCGCGATAGCTGTACACCGCCCCTGATCACTCCTACAGTATTTTTCCGCGTCGAATCGCCTGAGTTTCACAATTTGAATCACCACTGCACGCAACCGCGTCGCACTGCACCGCGCTGTGTCAAAACTTACACCGCTTGGTGATTTTTGTCAATGGGTCGCACCGCGGCGCCAGAACAAGTAGACTCGTTTATTAGCTCTCACTCAGTTCATAGTCTGTGAAGAGTACACCTCATGACCTATAGGATACCTCAAGATAGTCCTCCATACATAGCCGAGAACAATGCCAAATTATCACTACCTTTGTCCAGGAGCACAACTGATAATTGATACACTGGCCATTACAATCATTGTATTGCGTTACAATAGCAATTAACAGGAACAAAGAAATTACTACAACTCCTAAATGTCAGAGATACTCAGATTCCCCGAACCCTTCTTCCAATAACACTTCCACAACACGTACTCAGACATGTCAGATCATCCATATCCTGAAGCTTGTCTGGCTGTATTTTGCCAAAAAGCAGTGCTTGTGATACTAATACCAACTCAAACAACATAATCTCTTTCTTGCTGATTACAAAATGTCAGACGGACTTAAAAGGTGTGATCTACCAAAAGATCCAACATGAGTGTACCAAGAGCCAATCACTATCCCGCGTGTTTGATCACAGAAGATGCGAAGGAAGGACTTTTTTGAGCTCGTTTTGCGGTGATTCGATCACTCCGTGGTAATTCTGTTTTCTATGGATGAAAGCTTTGTATGCCCAAAGCCATCAAGAAGATGGAGTGCTGGACTCAATTTCAGACCAATTATGCAAATCGTCCTCTCTGATAGACACTTGTGGTATTAACCCACTACGCACGTCAGCTGAAGGAGGCGCTGTGAGGAATTCAACAGTTTCAAATCATCTGGAAATACAACTTTTTACATGAGAACTTCTTTTGCAATAGACCATTCTCAAATTGACGTAAACGACGAAGATCTGCGCACTTCTGCCGAAATCACAACCACAAACCCTGATCTGAAGCTGAATGACGTGACGCAGACAACCACATGACAGTGACGTTGCGTCAGAGTCGACCATTGCTGAATCATGCACTCTGTGTCACGTCACCCTGTTTCAGATCGAGGTTGTGGTTGTGATTTCGGCGAAGTGCACAGATCTGCTAATTCGAGAATCGTCTATACCATATAGTCTGATATCAACAATGATAGAGGTGATCCGACTTAACCCTGGTCTCCTGCAACTTTCAGGGTGGCTTTCCATTGGAGCATTTCCATTTCCATTGCGCGGAAACGCTAGAAAGCAATGCTTTCGAGCGCTTCCAAACACGGAACTCCAACAGAAAGCCGCCCTAACTCGGCTGAGCTGCTCACTCAACGCAACAATCTGAGCAGTTCCAACCGGTATCCATTTATATTGTAACACCTGGGTGGAGTAAGGCAAAAAGACTGTCCGAAATCTCACGCCAGAGTGGGATTCTCACGCCAGACTGTGGCTGCTAGTCGGAGACCCAAACCACTACGGTCTTTAAGACCGGTGGCACAAATGGACCATTAAAATCTCCCTTCCGACGAAGCTGATCACCAATACGTAGGTGACGCCGAACGAGTATGGTGCTGAAAGATGAAGAGAAAACCTTTCATGCAATTTTTTTTTCATTCTGATACCACAACATGCACATTTCTCAGCTGAGCTACCATCCTGCAGTTTGCAGAGGACATTATTTGTCTTAGCTAATGGGATTTATCACAGCATTGCATATCTTATGAGATTGTATCACTGCTGCTTGCAGTCCATTTTTCTATCGCAATGACATGACACGAGCTTCATCTTCCAGCTGTTTGGAGACAGAGGTTCCCAATATGAAGGGGAAATGTAAATTCAATAGGAGCAGTCTAGCTGCGCGTACTGCCAAAAGATGGCAGCAAAGTTGCTGCTGCCAGGGATCCATCTCCTGCTGGCGGCATTGGGAACCAATGCGTGCAATTCAACCTCGATCCAGGATTTTTTTGCCCGTACTCCTGGTAGTGAGGTTGAAAACGGAAGTGGCCAAGTGAAATTCTACCAGGGGCGCTGCGATCGTGCGAGATGTGAAATACACCGATTTCACAACTCACATACACAGCGCCCCTAGTAGTACTATGCACCAGCTATTTCCGGTTGAACCTCACCTCCAGGTAAAATTCCTAGGTTTTTAACCTCACCACCAGGAGTAAGGTAACCTCGATCTAGGAAATATTAACCTTACTCCTGGTGGTGAGGTTAAAAACAAACCTCGCGCCTAGGAATTTTACTTGGAGGCGAGGTTCAACCGGAAATGGCTGGTGCATAATCTGCGAGTTGTGAAATCGGTGTATTGGTGTATTCTCAGTCTCACCTGATGTAATGCAGTTAAACCATCTTCATTTGTCACATCCGGGCTGACTCTCTGGTTCAGAAGTATTTGCACTGAAAAGAAATGAAATAATCCATCGTCAGTAAACTTACGAGCAAGTCACGAGTGGTTTGGAGCTTCTTATAAAACATGCAGAGAGCAATTAGGTGATACTCAGATTGCAAGGTAGCAAACATTGATAGCGATTGTTTTTGCTGCTGTTGAAAGTTGAAGGAGGTTTCCATGTCATTAGATGAACTAGCATATTGACCCGTGGCGAGCACATTTTGGGGGAGTTAGTTTGTCCTTGAATATCCTGAGGTAGAGGGTCTGTTGCTTTATTGATGAGTTTGTTTGGACAGGGGTAGTTTATTAACCGTCAAATCCATGAGCAGTGAGGAGTTTTGACTTTCTAAACAGCAGCATCACGTCTGGTTTATTACATCTCTTCAATCACCCTAATGCAAAGGTGACCCAGATTCATGATAGCTCGGTTCACATAACATGAGCCCCACTGTGTATCTGTCCAGCCACTCTTACACGTAGGTAGGTCACTGACCTTCTTGTAGATGGCAGCGCAGGTCACCACACATTTGATTTTCTCTCTTTCATGTAAATCAGCACTTCTTTTAAAACCAAACCGTAACGAAAACACGTTCCTCCAATTGTGCTGTACACATAGGCCGCTCTTCGTAGGCTTCAAGCCCTAACTAAGGATGAGATAGGGCAGAGAGTCCGGTCCACCGTAACTGTGTACAGTCATTACATAGCAAGGTATAGCAGATAAACAGGTCAACTCAGGTTGATAACAAAATCCAACATGGCTACCGTCCATTATAGTATAGATNGATGTCATGTCCATGACGCAAGTAATTAGCAAACAGTGCACTAATTATGAATCACAACGAACTTAATTCATACCAGGGGCATAGAAGGACAAGAGCCTGACACGATGCAGGGTATTACATCTTTCTGTGGTTCCAAAATTTGCAGAAACAGTACTGAATAAGTGAAAAAATGTCACGTCCGAGACCGTGGACTTGCCCTCCTACAAATTCTTACTGGTTTGTTAACTTGAAGTGGATACCACCTCTGCAGCAAGAGAACAGGTGGGTCTACTCTTGCTACAAGGATTAATGGATGTACTTGATGCTTTAGAGGCTGAAGAAACAACTTGCTTATCAATCAGTGCGAGGAACATGTGCCATACCTCAGGAAAACAAAAACAAGTGATGATGTTTACAACACTAATGCCACAGAAGATACCAAGAGAAACTAGAAAACCTGTTGAAGCATTACCCATCTTCCTGGTTCTACTTCAACCACAGAGATAAGCAACTCTTGGAGAAAGAAGAGTGCCGCTGATAACCAACAAGTTGTTTGTATGAGAAAGAACCACCGGAATGGCTTTTCATGGAACATTTTGTTTTGTTCTTCAGGTATTAACCAAGAGTGGAACACAAATAAAGATGAAATTCAAAAGCAATTTGCTTTGCCATTCTTTCCTCAGCAGCAAAGCAATTCACTTCTACTTTGCAGTTTTTGTGTGCAGCAACAGCTTGACATTCAATTCTCATGATTTTCATGGGGAGAGTCTGACGAACTTTCAAGGTTTAAAGAAGCTGTCTCGTCTTATGAATTCCCATTCCAGTAACGATGTAACACTTTTTTATCTATGGGCTGTAGAGTTTTGAAAGACGTGAACAGTTTTATACCTTTTACAAACTCCTTGATCAAGATTATTAAAAGTTGTATGCGTAAAAGAATACCGGTAGGCCAAACTAAATGGGATTTGATTATCAAACACTTTCTTTGATCAAAAGTTTTCCGTCTTTATGCAACACCAGGTTTTTAGAGGGCTGCTAAAGCATTAGACTTGTCTCATCATTTCCTAAATTACCTTCATGGACTGTAAGGACTGATATTCTAACTCGACATGATATGATGTAATAGCGACAAAAATGCAAGAGATACAAAAATTACAGTTTCCAAGATGCCAGGCGATATTTAGGTGTCTGTGTGAAAAAAATGACTTTTATTTTTCTATGCTCTTTATTATTGTCATAAATCATGTGTTATCGGAGAGAAAATCGGAAGTTGACAATGATGTCCTCCTCCATTCTTCACAGATCAAAGCAAGGCATCCCTAAGGTGACAAAGCAATTTCATCCTTTCTTTGAAACGTTCTTACAACATCATTATATTTTTGATTAGTCCTTTGATGATAAGAGATTTCTCTAAGAATATGATGGAAGAGTTGAAAGGGTAAAGGTAATTTCTAAAAGGCGTTAACTTCCTTCTCTTCATCAGCCAATTCTTAATTTTGAACACTTCTAAGTTTGGTCCAGAACTGAAAACGGCTGCTCAGCTCATGTGAACACCACTAACCAAAAAGAGAAATAGTCCCAATCCATTCTCTCACCAGCACACCAGGCGATCGCAAGTGATCTGATCCCCACTGAGCAAAATCAGCTGTTGACGCCAGGTGTGTGCTGGACAGCGATTGGGGAATCTTCTCGCCAGCGATGCTCATCCAATGTCAAACTGTACCAAAACTGATCGCCAAGTCTGCGCGCCTGGTGTGCTGTTGGCTTAACTGTGAAATTTTTGTTTGTTCAAATTTTTCTTTCTTAAAAAAATTGCCAAAAAAGTATTTGACACAAAAGGTTCCAGATGGTATAAACGTCCTACACACTGTGACGTGCCATTTCCTTGGAAGGCGTTACTATTACGCCTACGCAAGCTACGATCCTCGGGTGTTTCCGGGGTTCCCCGGATTTCGTAATGACGTAATATGACGGCTTATCCCAAGGGGTTAACATCTCCTATCCAAGGTACTTGTACTCTTTCCCATGTTGCTCTTTTCCACATAACATCAAAGCAAATTGTACTGTTTTTCAGACTAAAAGGAACTTGCCGGGATAATTCTGCTTCATTGTTGAAACATGATAACATATACGATATCATCATAGGGAAAAACGTTCATCAACAAATCACGAAGAATGCCCAACAGTCAGGTACAACAGCATGACACAATCAGCAATGAAAAACAAGAATGCTTTTGTACGTGCAAGTAACATGAATGAAGTCTAGTTTTTCAAACTAAGGCAAATACCAGAAGTACCTGACCTCTGAAGAAAAGTCAGAGCAAGGAAACCGAGTGTTTCCGCTGGGGGGGGGGGGGCAGGGGGATATCCCCCCTTAAAAAGTCAAAATTTGTGTTTTTGACCAAGAAATCTGTCAGATTTTCTCTTTATCCCCCCTTAAAGAAATTCCTGGCAGAAACACTGTAAACCCTTTTAACAAGCACTTCAAATGTAGACCCGAGTCTGAGAAACACAACTTAAGAATCCTTCTCAAATGCAACTTAATTTCGTCACATTTTCTTTGCGTTGATTCAATTTACTTTGGTTGCGAGGATGATGGCTGTGATCCGGGTCTAAAAAATTCGGACAAAAAACAGTCGCCTGGATACAGTGGGGAGCTGCTTCAGGAATCGGATCTTGGAAGTGTGCGTATCACCAACAGTTGGAGACAGGATATGATAAAACAAATCAAAAATTGACTTGGTAGCATTATCAAACATGATTCCTCAAAGAAAAAAAAATGTATAATTTCAGAAAATTGATGTATTTCTCCCATGAAATCACTTTAATCAACTTGGAACTTTTTACTAGAAGACAACCAATCATAGAGTTTTTTTGGCTTGGATTAGTGGATGTACCAAAAAAGTGGCGCAAATTAGAATCCACTCCATCGTCGTATTTTGGCTCGTTTCCATGGTGATCTTACCAATCTAATTTTTTGACGTTTTTTCATCAGCGTTAAGTCAAGTAAATGTTCAACTGCTGAGATGAATGTAATTATGAGAAATAAATTGGCTGAAGAATTTACCAATTACATGGGGAATTGGCGACACTTCCTACGGATCTGTGCGTGAATGGAATACTATTCTTTAGTAAGTCAAGTCAACATGCAGATGTTCTACACCTCAGTTCTTACTCCAAACGTTTGTCATTCTCCAATACAGTAAGCCATGGTGCCTTGTACCTTGTGTCTTTGCAAGGGCAAAACCAGATCCAAGTGAGGAACATGAGTATAGCCCAACATGGCCTCTTCAATCCTTACCAAATACCAGGGGTTGGCCCCAACGGCAAAATATAGTTCTTCAGAGTGGGTTCTTTTAACTTGCCACGCGGTGACTGACCATCTTCTATTCAATGAAGTGTACGGAAAAAATTACCGTAGTTTATACTCCTAAGTACAGATGGCGCTGCAGTCTGACAGATCAACACAATGGTCTCGCAACACAATTTTGCATGTTTTTTCTGCTGATGTCACTTGTGGGATCGGACTCGATCCTCCCAGAATGTAGGGAACTCATTTTTGAAGAAAAATCCTTAAGGGGTTAAGCCATCATATTTCACAAATCATCTGTATCATTACAGAGCCAATAACCCTGTTTGCTCAGACTGAACTTTCCTTTATTGACCATTTTTTTCCTTTTCAGTACAATATGATAACACACAAAAGCAGTAATCCCTGGTCTTCCTGAAATAAAATAGATACTCCAGAGTCCATATTGGCCTAATGGGGCATAATAGCTCTGCCCTTAATACAGATGATGACCTGGTATGCGAAAAAAAACAATGGTGGTTGGAACTGGACCAGATTTGTTGGTTTAGTCATGATGTTTTGGTGGTCTACAAGGAAAGTTGTTGGTATAGATGTATGTTCAGTATATATGAAAATACAGGCCAATGTAATTATGATGAATATTACATTCGCAAGATTCACAATATGTGGGGCATTTGTAAAATAAGAAATGAAACAAAACCAGAAACGAAAAAAAATGTAACATATGATGGAACAACCTGGAACGTGGGATGACTGTCTTTTTGACCAGGCTGGGGTTTCTCTGGACTGTATACATGTTTGAAGAAAATTCTTGATACCGACCTCAACTTTGGAGGTGGATACCTGTAAAGTTTTCAGTGAGGCCCTGCAGTCTCAGTGTGACATTACAATAGATTGACGGAATAAGCGGCGACTTGACAATGGGCGACACACAGAGAAATAGCAAGTTCGTTTCCCAGTGCGTTCCGAACAATGGGAATCACACAGAAAAATGGCTACAGTACACTGAAAAACGTTACACCGGTAATTCCCAGTATCTTTTATGAGGTCCATGCAGACTGCACAGTTCAGCCAGGTCCCTATTTCATTAGCAACCATTTTAAAACACGGTTTCGTTTCTCATTTTACAAATACCCCAAGATGTGATACCCTACGGTGTTGAATTTTGTTATTCGCCATGTACTACAATCCAGCGTTATGCGCCATTATCAGCCTTGCCAAAGAGAAACATTTTGACATTTACATGAGTGTTGTGTAATCAAAACGCACGTAAATCCAACACCACAGTGGCATGATTTCATGAAAAATATACTCCCACTCTGCAATATACCATTTAAGAAATCACTGCCGTTTTGACATTACTATAACTTTTTTCAACGCTGACATTTTGAGGTTTACTGTGTTGACAATTCCTTTCTAGCCATTACCTGTACAAACAGAAATCAGTTGCATCGCTCATTGCTAAACAGATTACCAATTACTCCTGCTACATGGATCGATTGCCTACTGAGGTAGAATCTTTCATGCATGTCAAGTGTGAAATCAGTAATGAGGCCAAATAGACAACAAACAAAAGATTGAGGGAATTATTAATGAACTAAAGCCTAGCAAACGTGCGTGCGACTGGATACAACTAGTTGCCACTGAGCTACCTGGCGACTGTGTACATCTGTGGCATCTGTGTACTATATAAGTTCAAACCCACGCGTATATTCCCGTGTGGTCTGCTTAACCGTTGTTCCCCATATTGGAGGCGACTGATCAGTCGCCAGAAACGGTCGGGGATGTATGCACCCTGTGCGACTCACTCCAGTGATCTTAAGATTCTCTATTTCAAATTAACCACAAAAGAATGAAGTATACTAATATCATGAAGACACTGATCTGAGAGTGGGGCAATTCAAGTGACCGTACTTTGCAAAACTCAGTGTAATGCACTGACACCAGAACCGAAGACAAGTCACAAAGGTCCAGCTTCAGTTGGTGATGGCATTCTGAGCACACAGCAGGCTGTTGATATCTTCGAAATGAAGTCCTGACACTGACGCTTTTGATATGATAATGTTGGAGGAGCTATATTGCAGCGGCAATTAGATCTAGGCTCTTCCTGACCTGACTGTGATTTTGGTTACACACGGTCAATCATATCATGTACGCAACTACTACTACTAGGGTACTCTATTGCGAAGTGGGAGGAGAATGTGCAACTGAACATTCACACAACTGAACAGCAGTCTATCCACCTTACATGCCTTAGCAACCGATATACCACTATACTGCTTAAGTATGTACAATGAGCAGTTGTTGCTCCAGGCTACACACAAAATACAGGTTGAAATATTATTGGTTTTCAAACTTTTGAATACAAAAGTGAGAGTTTAGTTCAATATATTGTAAATCCAACCTTATCAAGGATGCAGCTCCTTTATGCAGCGTTACATTGATATTTCAGTTTCAGTATTGAGGGGGTGGGTGTTAACATGGTTAAGATGTTAAGAATTCCTTTTTTCATATTCCTACAGTATTTCACATTCTTGCACATCTCTTCTACTGCCCACATTATTTTATATGTTAAATGTACTCCTAAATTGCCAATTTTAGCAATTTTTGCCTATTTTTGTAGCCAAAGTTTACCACATTAAACTATCGAGATTCGAATTGCCGTCTGCAAGCAGTGATAGTGTGGTTCAGCAGGGTTTCTGCCGGAAATTTTTTTTGGGGTACTAATTTCTTCAAAATCAGCAAAAACTCCATGAACATGATGATATTAAAGAAAATGGCCCTTTTCTGTTCCTTTGAGGGTACTAGCATAGTAGGCCTAGCCTTAGTACCCTCCGGTGGAAACATCAGCTGCAGATTGTTAGATGCAAATAGCTGAGATGCGTTATGGGGAGTTTAACAGACCATGTGCAATAACGTATATAATACCAAGAATATATTACCCAATAATATATTCTTGATAATACGTGGTCATCAAAGAATTAATGATCATGGCTTCTATAATTCTAACTTTTGGGTGTCAAATCGAAGGACTGCCTTTTTAAAGCCAAGTAGTTGGAGGCCTACATGTAGGTATGAGAGTTACTTGGCAAACTGCTTGGTCTCCTCGCATTACTTTGACACGCCGTCAACTTCTATTACTGTCCGTCCTATCAGGAGTTGATGACACCCATTCATCTGAATCATAATGGCGAGTTGATTGAGTGTAGATTTGTATATACACGGATCTCACACAGTCAATAACAGATCATCACGTTGGTTGATCACACCTACGATGTGATTGCGTATGCAAAATCGATATGTTGTCCCCATTACGATCGCATACGACAGGCATGCGAGATTCAATTGTGACAAATAGCTTCTAATAATCCTTCATAATAATCATGATGGGATGGCCACAGCGTGGAACTCAATGTGCGATATTATTTCAAGCTTTTCATTTAGAACAGAACTACTCAATGGGTTCTTGTGTCTGGCCGTGATTTACAAACAGTGATAAGGTGGCAATGTCCAATGAACATTTCATACGACCAAATGGTAGATCAATCATAATATCTTTGCAATTACTGCACTACATTCTTTCGTTACTCAATGTATAATCTGGCAAAAATATAGTCGGCTGCCGTGTGGGGGATTGTGGACCAATCCCTTAGGTTTCGATTACCGAGAGCTACATGACATACCATATTCAGTTTCAGAAGACATGCGAATATTTATGAAGGAACAAGGTATTTTCTATTACTGGTTTACACATATCTACTTGGTCCAAAGCAGGGTATATGGGTATGTAGCGATTCTTCCTATTTCTAACGGGCGGGAAGACTGGTGCTACATATTCAGGGTTTAATTCTAACACAGAGCCACCTCGTCAAAAAGAACCAATGGAGAGTAGAAATAAATAAATGATTATATTGTTAATTTCATCAAGTCTTACATTACAATTACTAATATAGCCTGAAGCCTATGAAAACATGACACTGGTTCGTGCACGTGGTGCACACGTGCTATTGTTTACAAACATTCGTGAACTGCGTGACCTCGTGACGCAAGAGAGGATTCTCAATCAAGTGACGACACACGACGCGACGCGCCTTTTATAACCTTTGGAAACACGCTCCGAGACATACTTGCTGCATGGAGTCTGCTGAATAACGCAACCTGATTGGCCGAAGGCCAACGGGACGACAACGTCGCCCGATGAAAACATCGAATTTCTCGTAGAAACATGCACGAAAATCATTGCACATACAGATAATATCTTGAAATATACTTATGAGAGTCACGGAACTGGAAGATATAGCGATTACACACCACATGATATTTGCACATGGTAAAGGTTAAATNCGGTGTTGGAATTTTGTTATTCACCAACTACTACAATCCAGCGGTATGCGCCATTATCAGCCTTGCCAAAGAGAAACATTTTGACATTTACATGAGTGTTGTGTAATCAAAACGCACGTAAATCCAACACCACAGTGGCATGATTTCATGAAAAATATACTCCCACTCTGCAATATACCATTTTTAAGAAATCACTGCCGTTTTGACATTACTATATAACTTTTTTCAACGCTGACATTTTGAGGTTTACTGTGTTGACAATTCCTTTCTAGCCATTACCTGTACAAACAGAAATCAGTTGCATCGCTCATTGCTAAACAGATTACCAATTACTCCTGCTACATGGATCAATTGCCTACTGAGGTAGAATCTTTCATGCATGTCAAGTGTGAAATCAGTAATGAGGCCAAATAGACAACAAACAATAGATTTAGGGAATTATTAATGAACTAAAGCCTAGCAAACGTGCGACTGGATACAACTAGTTGCCACTGAGCTATACCTGGCGACTGTGTACATCTGTGGCATCTGTGTACTATAAGTTCAAACTCACGCGTATATTCCCGTGTGGTCTGCTTAACCGTTGTTCCCCATATTGGAGGCGACTGATCAGTCGCCAGAAACGGTCGATGTATGCACCCTGTGCGACTCACTCTAATGATCTTAAGATTCTCTATTTCAAATTAACCACAAGAGAATGAAGTACAGTGGAACCTCTCTATTAAGGACACCTTCGGGACTGACAAATGCTGTCCTTAATTCAGAGGTGTCCTGACTACAGAGGTTGAAATGAATAGAAGTGGTCAATTTGGGACTGAACTTCGGTGTCCTTAATAGAGAGGTGTCCTCCTGGCAGAGGTGTCCGTTAAGGGAGGTTCCACTGTATACTAATATCATGAAGACACTGATCTGAGAGTGGGGCAATTCAAGCGACGGTACTTTGCAAAACTCAGTGTAATGCACTGATATACACCAGAACCGAAGACAAGTCACAAAGGTCCAGCTTCAGTTGGTGATGGTAAGCATTCTGAGCACACAGCAGGCTGTTGATATCTTCGAAATGAAGTCCTGACACTGACGCTTTTGATATGATAATGTTGGAGGAGCTTAATGTTGGAGGAGCTATATTGCAGCGGCATAGGAGCTGTCAGCGAGTTGACCACTAGGCGTCACTACGGCCCAATTCAGTGCATCTAGCGGACCCAGTCATTATCGATCGAGCAGCAATCACGTAGATTTTCCTGTACATTGGTCCGCTAAGACTTTGCTGCCATCTGTTGGCAATATGCGCGGCTGACTGCTCCCATTAGATCTAGGCTCTTTCTGACCTGACTGTGATTTTGGTTACACACGGTCAATCATCATGAACGCCACTACTACTACTATGGTACTCTTAATCACGAAGTGGGAGGAGAACGTGCAACTGAACATTCAAGCAACTGAACAGCAGTCTATCCACCTTACATGCCTTAGCAACCGATATACCACTACTGCTTAAGTATGTACAATGAGCAGTTGTTGCTCCAGGCTACACACAAAATACAGGTTGAAATATTATTGGTTTTCAAACTTTTGAATACAAAAGTGAGAGTTTAGTTCAATATATTGTAAATCCAACCTTATCAAGGATGCAGCTCCTTTATGCAGCGTTACATTGATATTTCAGTTTCAGTATTGAGGGGGTGGGTGTTAAGATGTTAAGAATTCCTTTTTTCATATTCCCACAGTATTTCACATTCTTGCACATCTCTTCTACTGCTCACATTATTCTGTACGTTAATTGTACTCCTAAATTGCCAATTTTAGCAATTTTTGCCTATTTTTGTAGCTAAAGTTTACCACATTAAACTATCGAGATTCGAATTGCCATCTGCAAGCAGTGATAGTGTGGTTCAGCAGGGTTTCTGCCAGAAATTTTTTTTGGGGTACTAATTTCTTCAAAATCCGCAAAAACTCCATGAACATGATGATATTAAAGAAAATGGCCCTTTTCTGTTCCTTTGAGGGTACTAGCATAGTAGGCCTAGCCTTAGTACCCTCCGGTGGAAACATCAGCTGCAGATTGTTAGATGCAAATAGCTGAGATGCGTTATGGGGAGTTTAACAGACCATGTGCAATAACGTTAATAATACCAAGAATATATTACCCAATAATATATTCTTGATAATACGTGGTCATCAAAGAATTAATGATCATGGCTTCTATAATTCTAACTCTTGGGTGTCAAATCGAAGGTGCCTTTTTAAAGCCAAGTAGTTGGAGGCCTACATGTAGGTGAGTTACTTGGCAAACTGCTTGGTCTCCTCGCATTACTTTGACACGCCGTCAACTTCTATTACTGTCCGTCCTATCAGGAGTTGATGACACCCATTCATCTGAATCATAATGGCGAGTTGATTGAGTGTAGATTTGTATATACACGGATCTCACACAGTCAATAACAGATCATCACGTTGGTTGATCACACCTACGATGTGATTGCGTATGCAAAATCGATATGTTGTCCCCATTACGATCGCATACGACAGGCATGCGAGATTCAATTGTGACAAATAGCTTCTAATAATCCTTCATAATAATCATGATGGGATGGCCACAGCGTGGAACTCAATGTGCGATATTATTTCAAGCTTTTCATTTAGAACAGAACTACTCAATGGGTTCTTGTGTCTGGCCGTGATTTACAAACAGTGATAAGGTGGCAATGTCCAATGAACATTTCATACGACCAAATGGTAGATCAATCATAATATCTTTGCAATTACTGCACTACATTCTTTCGTTACTCAATGTATAATCTGGCAAAAATATAGTCGGCTGCCGTGTGGGGGATTGTGGACCAATCCCTTAGGTTTCGATTACCGAGAGCTACATGACATACCATATTCAGTTTCAGAAGACATGCGAATATTTATGAAGGAACAAGGTATTTTCTATTACTGGTTTACACATATCTACTTGGTCCAAAGCAGGGTATATGGGTAGCAGCTCATATTTTTTGCTGTATCCTGTAATCCTTTCCAACAAAGACAGTGGCCTAGTAGTCTCCCACATGATGTCATGGCCATTGTCCAAGCATGATATAACACTACCAAATGCATCCTCTCAGACAATATTTTACCTAAACCTTTGTGCCCATGGACAGCTTGACCAGCTGAGTGGCAACGGCCATTGAATGGAACTTCTGACATCATACGGTGAGAACTGTTAGACCGCCATCTTTGTTGGAAAGGTGTACCAAACACAGGGAGTCAGCAGGGCAAAATGGGCGGCAAAATGACTGCTCGAGATGTGTGCACTGGTATGGTACCGATCACATGGACACCAACGTGTCCATACACCCTATAGCGTGTCTTTCATGCAGTTTACCGTGTAATAGCTCTATCTGCTCACCAAACTCAAGGTTGTCATTTTTTTAAAAACTCCATATGTAAAGTGTACATGTATAAGGACAAAAAGGTAAAGACAGGATCTCTGAAGGAGATAACCATCAATGACATATACATTAACCATAGAATAAGGTCAAAATATCACAGGAGTTCCTCTATTCAAAGCAGTTGACCTTAAACTAATAGATAGATCTTGTGCTTACATGTTTCATACAAATATCAGGTAACAATGGTAGGAGTTGATATAAAATCGCCTTTGATAGCAGACAGCGCCTTTGGGTGTATCAATGCCAGTGAATAGCTGTGTTTGTTAAGAAGCTTAAAAAAGAATGTAATGTTATCACAGGTATGGTCTGTCATTGTCTGCAAAATGCATGGATAATTTGTACATGTAACTTCTCTTTATGTTTGTTATAAAGGATGATCAAATTAAGTGGGAGTTATTTAATGTACATGTACANCAGGAAAATAAACAAAACTAGAGGTTCCTGCCTACATCCTGAACCTGAAGTTTTTCCATGGGTCTCACTCACTACATTTTGGTTGTGACATCTCTTACACATGAGCAAATCAGTGTATTTGAAGAAAAAAATATTTATGCTGGAGTTACATTGTTTTTATGGAGAACACTTCTGACAGCACAAGCCAACAACACTGACATACTGAAGAGCCCAATGTTCACCAATCAATTTTATAGTTTGAATCGTGAATTTGGTATGTGCTTCATACCACTTCAGGTGCATGGTAAGCTACTCAAAAAAGCAGATTTGCTAACTAAGCACAGACACTGAATGGAGCGTGTGAAATTCAAAGACTGCACAAGCTTTGAGTCACACACCCTGAACTTTCAGGTTTTTTGCCCTGAGATGAAGAAATCCCTATTTTTACCATGTCGATGGAGGGCCACAAGAGTATTAGGTACGCCTGCAACCACAACCACTCCCAAAGTGAGACCATTCAACCAACAAAACTGTTACAGCACAAAAACAATATGTTGAAAAGATAAAATCAGGGAACAGAAAAAAGGACTTCAATTTACCGCTGCAGATGGAGGTGAAAGAAAAAGAAATGGTAAAAAAATTGAATTGAGAGCTGAGGGCAAAATACGATATGTGGCGTTGGGTGTTCAAAGCTGACGGAGAGGAAATTCTAGCGTTCAAATGGCCACACAAAGATACGGTCAAACCCAGAACCTCAGAGGTGACAGGCACTGATAATTCCATTGTGCCATTCCGACAGCCCAGGAATATGGTCACCTCCATTGTCCATCGCATGGGACAGTAAGCCATGGTGCCTTGTACCTTGTGCCTTTGCAAAAGGGCAAGACCCCATCCAAGTAAGGAACATGAGCAGCTTGAGATATGGCTTCTTCCTTAAGCCTAGTTTATACTTCGACGCAGGACCATCGGCGCCCGACGCGCGATCAAAATCTGGACGCCGACCTAATGAAGTAGGCTTATGTCGGCGTACAGATTTTGATCGTGCGTCGGACGCCGATGGTCTTGCGTCGAAGTATAAACTAGGCTTTACTTGCCAATTATGCTATGGCTTTGGCCCTGACAGAAAAAACTACCAACACAATACAATACATGTACATCATGACAATATGATTATGAAGCCCAGCTAGCAACTAAAGCGAGTTCAACAACCTCACATCCTTCAGGAAGCAAGCGCTGACTTCCATCACTCTGAAGCAACCCATGACTATGTATATCTCCCACAGGATTATGCTATCAGAATACCATATTCGCTTCCCTGATTGATGACGAGTAAAGGACGTTATCTAGAAACTGTGACAGCCTCTGAGGATAGTCTGTGACCTTTACCATAGAAACCCTTCAATATTTAAACCTTGGCAGGACTCGGTGATGAGGGGGCCACGTAAGTCACTGTGATATCATCAGTTTGGCCGGGCATCAACATTAACATTACCGCAGAAGAATGGTTCCATACAAAACGTAACTCGATAGCCATAGGCTGAGTTCACATACACGTAAAGCTACACTCTACCTGGTATCTGGTACCTGTTATGTCATACATGTATGACATGTAGTGGAAATATAACAAGGTTGTTTCATAATACTGGGTCACGTAAGACTGAACTATTGAGAGGGCCCAAGCGGATAGTGGATACCGGATACTGGGTATATGTAGACTGTGGCTTCCACAGAGCAAAATCGGTTGTTGATGTCAGTGGTGCGGTGGGTATGCATTCTTGCCAGCAATGCTCGCTCATTATCAAACAATAGACATCCTGCGAAAGTTGGCCATGACAGGTCAGAAGGGGTAAACATTAACCTAGGCCTAGAGGGCCTAGTGCATTTGTACAGTTGGCCCCTGTGCTTAACCGTCTGTACAATGCACTAGGCCCAAGGTTTGTTTACCCCTTCTGACCTGTCATGGCTGACTTTCGCAGGATGTCTATACCAAAACTGATTCGCCTACATGTAAATGTAATCTGCGGTGGATGGCGAGAAGATCGGTGGTGATTAGATCGCTTGTGATGCCCGATGTGCTGCTGGCTTACACAACTTGTTAGTCTTTCCAAACCAACAGTGGACTTTTTTAATCACAAACCACTTCTGTTCTTCAGCAGACGACACCATGCAACCAAATTTACATTCATCATGTCCATATTGACCGCATACCTGATCAAGGCATTGATTCAAGTCAGGCCCTATTTGTCATTCGTGACTTCCAATCTAATACAACTGGAACTCAGCCTTAATGAAATCAGTTGTCTAAGAGGTGGACTGAATTGATTTTGGTTTGTTCATGTCGTCGTTCACCTCCTTGGATTCCAATGCCGGGGTTCCCATGGGATACGCAGATTGTACGGGTACATGTAGTAAAATGCTTTATGATGTAAATGTAGAAATTATCATAAGGCAGGTTCACATACGTGAGCTACACGGTACACGGACATGCCATGCAGCAAACAATTGGCTCCACAAAGGATTCAAGACCATGAAACCTTTGTTTGCCGCCGTGTCGATGTAGCGTGTAGCTCTATGTGAACCTGGCCTAAGCCTGCCGCACACTGGAGCTATCTGCTGAGGAAAAAGTCAGTCGAGACTGTTTGCTCAGCAGATAGCTCGCGAGTGCACATATTTTTCAGTGAGTTTTCTGCCTCTACTACACGCTACACGAACACGCCTGTTAAGGCTTCATGGTCGCGAACCCTTTGTGAAACCTTTGTTAACAGGCATGTACCTGTAGCATTTAGTTCTATGTCCTACGCTGGCCTACGTGGCAATACGCTGAGGGACGCAAAGGGGTACGTGAGATGGACGCAAAAAATTAAAACATGTTTTTAAAATTTTTTCGTGTACTTTCTGCGTAGAGCACTGGACGCAAGTCTACGCAACACTATGCTACTGCGCAATAGTACAATGTACGCTACTACGACAGTCTGACGAAAAATCCTTTGAGACTGGCGTATAGTGTTACGTATGGCGTAATGTTGCGTACTTTTGCTTAGTGTGGGTTCAGGGACTACGCCGATCCTGCACGTCGCAACATTTACAAGAGACGTATTTCATGAGTACGCAGCTACATGTAATTTCGGCGTACAGTGCACCCTCGCTCTTTCGAACCTCGATTTTACGAACTCCCGGATATTACGAACCCAACGTCTGGCTCCCAAAATTTCATGACCGCGGTATGTAAATCTTCGCTATTACAAACTCCGCGTTAGTACGAACTTAACCCTTGGACCCGGAGGGTACTTCGTAATAGCGAGGGGGGACTGTACGTGGTATGCCGCACAACGAACTCTACACAGGTCCGGTGTGGGGCTTACCAGAGAACTCTCTTATGGAGGAGAACCTTATGGGCGATCGAAGAAATGTCTAGGGATTGATAGATACCACAGAGATTGCAGAGAACAACAAATTGACTGATTACTCAGGTTTCACCCCACCACCCCAAGCCACAAGATAATCGACATGGTCATGGATTAATGCATAACTTTCACCTCGCCCAAGTTATGGCATCTCATCGATCAAGATCCCAACCAGCTGATACTGACAATATAATTTCCTTCGCCCCATCTTTTAAGTTGTGTGATGAACTTGGTGGAAGTTGCATGACATGCCCTACGGCACTTGCACGACTTCAAAGACAAATCGGGTTCCTTGTTCTTTTAAGAGCATATAAGGTTTGCGGAGCGAAAAAAAGGAAAGATTTTAAGCATCTTGGCATTCATCCTTACAGCACCAGTCAGTGGATTGCCTGTGATTTCTTGTCTAAGAGGAAATTGCTTGAAGTTTTATCCCTACAGGGCGGTGTTGTGAGGAGTCATAGGGAAGGGCCAAAACAATGCAAAAACATTGCATCCCGATGTCAGCCTTGATTCAAAGGGCCAAAAATTTCGAATACTCTGCAGAATTGATCTACCTTCTGCGCCCGTGCCATCTGCAGCGTCATGCTCGTACCCGGCGTGTACCGACCTGGTACAATGTATCTTCCGCAGATGCCACGCGGCACCTTGGAAGGGATGCAGTGAAGATGTAGTGAACATCAGCTGGGTGTGGTGCACGGAGGTCATGTGGAAGAGACGCGAGGCATACCCGTACCATACGCAACGAATTGGAACGTACCTTTTGCGTGACGTTTGCGGAGGATGTGCAGTAAAGGTAGATCAATTGTGCTCCGTAAGACGTCGCATCACCTCATAAGTGGCGGTAATTGCGAGTTCAGTGCAAAATGATCAGGACGGCTCAAATTACAATGTAACAAAACTTATTGATGATTTTTATGCCATGGCCATTCATTCAATCGGTGTATCACCAGATTACAAGATTACAACAGAATAGCTCCCAGGATGATAACATGAACTATATCGAACATCGATGATCTTCAGATATTGATACTCGTGCCCCAGAAAACCCATATCGATTTGTTTGAATAGACAAGCATGACTACATCATTTTGCAACCCTGGCAACATATTCGACAAGAGGTACGTCCAGGGGCTGCGGGAACTCATCTGACTTGGTCGATTCAGTGGTAGGATCTCGGACGTGAAAATGATGTGCATCTAGTCAAAAATCATGCTGCAATGACACTTATTCAGCATGCAACAAACAGTAGCCAGTTTTTACAAGCCAGTTTTTACACTGCTACATAAATTTTCCTTTTTCAAAGTAACAAGTTTCTGGAGTTTTTATTCACTTTTGTGTCAGGCTTGATTTTCTTACTTCAGATGGCAAGTGTCTGCGACCGAAGTGTGAACAAATTTAGATGCCAACATTGTCATATTGATTCATCACTGCAACAAGCCAGCATTATGATGTGGTAAAGACAATTCAGAGCCCCACGATTTGACGCTGACAAAATCGTCCTTCGAGCGTTGAAGCGTCAAACGCTGCATCCTGCAAGTTTGATCCGGCGTCGGACCTAGATGCTGGGGTCTAAGTTGATGGCCCGTATTTTAGAACGCTCCTCAACGTAACGGGAGTTCCTCAAGGCCCTTGTCCTTTAACAGGAGAACAATAGCCTTGACTTGAGGAACTTCTTTACGTTGAGGAGCATTCTAAATTACGGGGCTAAATCTGGCTTAATCATTTGATTTCCGTCTCTTGATGCCACAGAATCACCACATCAGAACCCCGCTTTCCACAGCATTGAACCAACATGGCTTCCCATATCACTCATCGGCACGACTCAGAGAAACCTCAATCAGTTTACTGTCCATAATAATCTACAGCCAGTTTTTATGATGACAGGTTCAAACACACCAATCAATACGATGTAATTCTTTCTCAACAACATTGATCCAAACAAGACCACCTTCACGTGTGGCTTTAGTTCGTTCCCATTAGAACCCATTTACACACACTATAAAATGGGCTGTTGAGATGCCTCAGGTATTTAATGGGATACTTGCACATTATTACATGTCTCAGGACCAAAAATTTATGTTCTGAATACTATACTGCATTAATATTATTCCTAGCTATCGTCAACATTTCACCGATGTGTGAACGAAGTATCGATAGGGTTTCTGCAGTAGAACATGGAGGTATAACTTACGATACATCTACAATTTAAATTCGTGAACCCTCCCACGAAAGTTTTTGACAAACAAAAACTTTCGTGGCAGCTCGATGAACTCACCGATGTGTGAACGAAGTACCGCTTCTGTGGTAGAACTATGGAGGTAAACTTACATCGGACCCAAACAAATTTACTCCTCTCGCAGTGTTGGTCATGTTTGTATGTGACAGCCGAAGGTGAGATGATGTTTCATCCCTCTACATTTCATCCCTTTACATGTACATGAAGGACTTTTTGTCCTTATTTCGTGGGACAAAACCAGTGCTAGAGAAGGTCATCAATACCTCTATCAATAGATGGCACTGTGATCACCATCCAATTAATTATACTTTTACAATCGAAACTTCGGTTGATCCTGTCCAAAATGGTTGATCGGTATGTGTGTACATGTATCTGCTGTGAGAGCCAATCAAAGTTTGCACTTTTTCTTTGGCTAGACCCCAACATCCTACATAATGGGTCATATGAATAAAGACTAGCAAATGCTTTTACTTGGATTTTGCAGTACAAATGCACTACGGTATCCTGTACAAATCTGAAGTAAAAGCATTTGCAGCTTTGCTAGATTTTATTCATATCACCCAATATCCGATCGCGTTCTTCCTTGCATTTTGCTGGTAACCATGTCAGTGGTTGGTGGTGTTATTTAGACAAGAACCACTGGGGACGAATCTAATGCAACCTACTCTCCACCACCAGCACAACTGGTGGAAAAAGCCAGTGATGGCACACAAAGCTTTCACACAAATTCTGATTCTACTTGTTGCATACTGTCACCACATTATGTGACTCTACTACAAAACAACATGAAAGAGGCTGTTCGTTTTCGTCAATTGAGCAATCTGAGTTGTGATCCTTGGGAAAGCGGAAAAAGCTACGCACTTGCAAATTGCAGGGATTATTTGTTGTGCTGTACAGAATATATCGCTGCAATTTGCAGCTTCATAGAGCCCTTTCTCCATTTTCTCCAGGATCACAACTCAGATTCCTCAATTGATGAAAATGAACAGCCCCTTTGGCCTTTGATTGTGACTGACTTACCTTCTTCAATATCATTACGAGACGCCGCCTCCAGTAGCATTATATTTGAAATAAACTGGATATGTCTATTCCCAGTTTTCTTTGGTTTCTTTATATAATTGTTTGTTGATCCAGAAGATTTGCGCTTTTTTATGGTTTCTTTTTCCAACGCTTTCTCATACTGAGTCCAACGCTTCATCTGCTGACTGCGACGCTTTTTTGCCAGCTTCAAACGTTCTTGAGTTGACATTTTCTCCAACAGAGGGAGCTCTGCCAATAACTCGTTGTGTTCCATGATGAAGTTTGTAAATTAAACCACCTGTTTGAGACAAAGTATACTAGATTAATCCAAACTACGAGTAATCCGAAGTGAATTATCCTCTGGGATTAGGATCAGTCCCCCATGGTTAATGCCAAGGTCGTTCAGGTGAGGTCAAGGTCATTCCAAAATCTGAAATGAGACAAACAAATTAGTGATAATTTTATTAGCAAGAAGATCAGCAACATTAGAAACATTGGAAAATCTTGAGCTCTCAGCTTTCTAATGTCAAGAGGGGCTGTTCGTTTTTGTCAATTGAGGAATCTGAGTTGTGATCCTTGTGAAAATGGAGAAAGCTACATGTATGAAGCTGCAAATTGCAGCGATTATTCTTTACAGCAC
Organism: Notospermus geniculatus; assembly: GCA_002633025.1. Classification (NCBI taxonomy): domain Eukaryota; kingdom Metazoa; phylum Nemertea; class Pilidiophora; order Heteronemertea; family Lineidae; genus Notospermus; species Notospermus geniculatus. Next base: position 84,297 of record NMRB01000059.1, read on the forward strand.
AACAAATAATCCCTGCAACTTGCAAGTGATGATAAACAGGAAGTCAATTTCCAGAATCTTAGCAAATTTTCGACCCCAACCGGGGTCTTCTTTGGGCTGGCACTTTCAAGTCGAGCTACCAGAAGTGTAAGTTTTTATACTTCTGGTACATGTCCGGGTCGAAAATTTGCTAAGATTCTGGAAATTGACTTCCTGTTTATCATCATTTTGTGTGTCAATTTTTGTGCTTTCTCTTTCTTTGGACAACTTGCAAGTGCATAGCTTTCTCCGTTTTCCCAAGGATCACAACTCAGATTCCTCACGTGACGAAAACGAACACCCCCTTTTGTTGATCAGGGTAAGCCGACCAGGACAGAGAACAAAAACTTGCAGTTAAACACTACAGAAAGTTTTAAGACGTTAAGCGCATTGCTTGGTGGCCCTGAAGAAATCTATGGGTGACAGGTGAAACCCACAAACTGTCCAATCCAAGTCATTCATTTCATTCAATGTCGTGACACATAAATCTGATTACAAGGTGCTTAGTTCTCTACCTCGAGATCAAGGTGTAAGCAGCCCCACATCAATATCAATTTCTTTCTTCACTTTATAGCGGATATCACAGATCAGTTCTTGCCGAGTGGGAAAGTGCCAACACTTCAATGAACAGTGACTGGGGAAAAACATTAGGGATCAGAACAAAATCATATCAGCTCCTGCCCAGATAATAACTACATTGAATGGAATGGCATTTGATTAAAATCACTATATCAAGTTCAGAGCTTATTAACTGAATGTAAACAAAATACCACGTCTATTATCAGTATAATACAATGAGGCCTAAAAAGTTAACATTTGTGAATAATGAAATGTCATGAACTTATTTGCTTACTTCAATATCAAAGCTAGTTTTTATACACGGTACATGTACCATTTTAGAATTTCCAATGCTGCTGGTGTTGCAGCTGAATCACCCTTGGTAGAAAATATGCCAGGAGATCTCTCACTCAACAGGAGACATACTGGTAGTTTCTCCAACCAACTGATCAATCTTCAATTTTGCGTGCATGGCATGCACGGGTAAGGCCAAAAAAAATAAAGTATTTGTTTCTTGTCTGCGCCCGCGTCATTCCCAGACCCTCCGCATTGAAATTTTTTTTTCACCAATTTCAAATTTTCCCACTTTGCTTACGCAGCGCCTTCTATACAATGCACAGAAATGCTTCATCACTTGAAATCATCTTTATTTTTCATGAAATATGTGCTTTAAACATGTAGAGAGATAGTTTGCTGGTGGTATTTCACCCATCCATGAAGAAAATGGAAAAAAAATTATTTGAAAATAAAAAAAAAATTTGCATGCCCGCATCAATTTTCGCTGAGTTGCTGGACAAGAAACAGACAATATTTTTTTTTTTGCCTAACCATGATACCTCTCAAATATCATGAATATAGCATTTATCATTCCTGGGATGTGTTAAAAAGCCTATATTGGTGCATAACACTTTATGCCAAGTTCTGATCGTTAGGTCATTCATGTAAGTAGGTATGCCTAAATTGTAGCCAATTTAAAAACAGTAAGATAAACAAGGGTCAATTTCCGGATAAAAGAATGCAATACCTTTTCTATTGCCAATTTTAAAAGGACAATAAAAGTTTCCTAGCACACCAAGAGGACATCAGAGTGAAGGGCAATTGAACATATTCTTCATGATTAAAACAACAAAATACACTCTGGTACATGTATGTCCAGGTCTCCTTGTATTGTAATGGTCAGATTCAAAACCATAGGCAATTTGCTGTTTAAAATGGTGTAGGCCAATGACAACATTTCAATGCAGGAGTACTCAATGACTACCGGAACGATCTTTTAAAAATTCATATTGGCTGCATGAATATTCAATGAGAACTCTACATTGTGTAATTTTCAAATCCATCACTCATGTCACTGCTGCCTTTTTAGGTCACACTAGCCTTCACTCAACAGCTGGATTCCAAAGGCCTTTTATGATACCAAGGGTGCATGTACTTCATGGGGACTAAAATGACTACACCCAGTCCTGACCTTTTTATCATTACAAGATGTGCAACAATATAGTTAGAATTACGTCAACCATTGGCTCAGGACTGCAATCCGAGAGGGTTAATGCACTAAAACCCACACCTTAATTGGGCATAAATAGAACTGAATTCCTTGTCCTAATTTTCTGCAGTCATCATTCATAGAGTGCACACCTTCATCACTGAATACACAAAGTTCTTAAAATGTAGGCCTACTGCACAATGATATATGTCATGCAGGCATGTGACAGCAAGGGAAGATCCACGCATGTATACACTCATTTAAGACCACATGCTGTCAAAATAAGATTATACAAGATTTTATAAGGAAGTAGTTCTGATACTCCACAGTGATAATAGGCCTAGGCCTAATGACATCAGATATCTGTTTTAATCCTCAGTCATATCAAGCCGAGATAACTACTTAAAGATAAAATAAAAAGAACATTTTAACACAAAGTGGCGCCGATCTTTTTAAATATGGTATCCTTTTCAGACTGTCAAACTCCCTTACTCCGAAATGACGATCTAGCACATGCCACATAGACCTACTAGGCCTATAGGCCTAGGTCCTACATGTAGGCCTATATCAATCCCAATGGACAGGACTGGTACAGATGGCCACTTAATTTGTACCTGGTTTCCAAATCTAAGCTGTTATAACCATACTACAGTGTACAAGGCTTCCTTTAGATAGAAGTATACAGTATACGAAAACGCCGGTTAACAATGGCTTCATGGTCGTGAATCCATTTGATAGCCATTGTTAACCGGCGTTTTCATATACCCATATACCGGTACTTCTATGTAAAGGAAGCATAATAAATGCCAGGGGTCTTATGACCCAAATGCACCCATCAACTTTGGCGCGCTGTAATGATGTGCAATCAGAGAAAGAACCCCCCCACCTCCGATCAGCTGATACAGTGACAGTCCAGTCAGAAAACACCGGCTCGCCCAACTTTCAATTTGATTTGCTTATGCACATAATTCCAACCATCCACCGGTTCTGTGTACCTATAATACGTGTTATAAATAACTTTAGTACTTACACTATCACAGCTTTGCATTTCTATTGCAAATCAATGCACAAAGCGATGCACGATGCATAAATGAAATCTGCAGTGTGAGTGTGTATGCTACACCATGAATACACGCAACAGTAAGTAGCACACACTACTACGTGAATACTTTGTATACTACGCTATCAAAACCGCAACTTTTAACTCGCTAAAAAAGCTTTACTAAACAATATACTTACCAAATATCTTACAAATTCACCCAAATTGAGTAAAAATACAATCAGTTAATGCACATTTTATACCACAATGACGTGACATTCGCTCAAAAAGAGGAATTTATCCACAAGTGCGCACAGCGTCCGGACCTATAACATTCCGCAGGCCTGACGGCTCGGCACATTTTAGTTTGTCCGACTAAGGGCAGATGGCAGCACAATCCGACCGCGCCTGGTCTCTTGCCCTCACACCGCTCCGCAAATATTCGTACGATGGAGCGTTATGAAGGTAAATAGAAATAGAAATAGAAATAGAAATATATTTATTAATCATAAACCCTCGAGGGGTACAGAATCACAATATGTACATAGTATGATTTTGATTACAAATATTGTAAAATAAAATAGACAAAAGTGTGACACCCGGGTGTGAAGTATAAACAAATCGAAAACATGCCGTAATATTATAAAACAGATATTATAATATTATAAAACAGCCGAAAGCGTGACACCCGAATACGAAATACAAACAAGTTCGAAATCATGCTGTATGCCTAATGTTTTCTAAATGACAGTAAAAAGGAGNCATGGTGGCCCTCACGTGTCAGTTATTGACCAATCAGCGTGGGGTTGCACGATAATATGATAATGTTTTGGCGTTGTTTACATGGACTAATCATCGATTTTTGGCGATCGCGAAGACGATCAGTGGTCAATAATTGATCCACTTGAATCACTTTATACCGCCGCCCACGTAGCTAGTTAGTTAAGGCACATCAGGCTTTTGGAAGTGACTTTTATTGGCCAATGTTGACAAAAAATGCACGCCATGCATAGGGCGATGCATTGTGAATGTACTGCGGGGGCGCTGATGGTTGGGCCCTTTCCGCTTCGCTGATTTATGCTGATTGGCCATGTGCTAGGTGCGATAAGGCCTATAGGATTTCCATTGTGTGCCATGGAGTAACGTCACTTCCGATCGGGGATTCTAAACTTTAGCCCCTATTTTATTATAGGCCCACTGTAGTGTACACAGTGCAAATACCGTAAATGGCCAAATTGCCACTAATTTTTTGCTTGTTTTCTTGCAGAAAGAAAGAGAAATGTTCTCAAGAAAGCCCAATTATGAGAAGCTCAAGACCAACCTGCGTCTTGCTATTCAGCGGCTGCGGTTATTGGAAAAAAAGAAGAGTAGGTAGCACTTATGACAGCAAGGGAGTGACAGATAGATTTGACGAACTGTAAACAAAGTGACTTTGGCCCTAAAGGGGTGAAATTGGCCCTGTAATTAGTGTAAATCGTAATACAAATTCAAAATCTTCACCCGTTTACTGTAGCATTCTCCGATTCCATTCCAGATGAATTAGCCCAGAAGTCAAGGAAGGAGATTGCTGATTACATTGCTGCTGGTAAAGAAGACCGGGCAAGAATCAGGGTGAGCAGATGAAGAGAAATAGACAAAGTTTGTGTTTATGTAGGCCTACTTTGATCATGTTGCTTTTAAGAAGAAACTTTGGATCACTGATACTGATAGGTGTAAAAAATTTTATTCGGTTGTCACTTTAAGCTGTAATGCTTATGTTATTTGTACTATGTATACCGACTTTAAATAAAGCTTACTTAGACTTAGGCTTAGTCATCATTCATTTTAATTTCAGGTTGAGCATATTGTTCAACAAGATTACCTGGTGGAAGCCTTGGAAATTATTGAATCTTTTTGTGACATTTTACTGGCACGCTTTGGTTTGATAAAAAGTATGGCGTAAGTAAATATGGTTGTGATTTGAGATTATGTCAGCTGTCATTTAGGTGCAGTGTGACAATAAGACAGTGCTGTCACTCACCACTGTGGCAGTGAATCCTCCTTGGAAATTGCTCATTGTTTGAAGTGGATCATCTTGGTAGATTCCCAACAACATCTAGATTTTGTGGCAGTTCTGAAATTGTTTCCTCGGAATTGACTGGAGAGATATCCAACACAGAGCACAAAAAACGACACACAAAATGATAATAAACATAAAGTCATCTCCGAATTTCAAAATTTTCGACCCCAACCGGGGTCTTCCTCAGGCACTTTCTATTCTAGTAGGGATCCCAGAAGTGAATTGACTGGAGAGGGTGTCATTTCTTGTTTCAGTCAAATGGAACCAGACCTTGATAAGCCAATAGCCAGCATCATTTGGTCTTCATTACGTGTCGTAGCTGATGTGCCAGAGTTAAAAGAAGTGAGTAGTTCTTAGGATAATCAGTGAAGTTTATATCCCAAGTGCAGTTGTTTTATGCTGAATGCATTACATTTTCATGTGCTGTAAGTCATTTGTAGAGGCTTACAGAAGCAACAATGTGTCACGGTGCTAGAGAATCTGCTTGAATGCAATGATAGTCAATGATATGTCTTCTGTTATGCACTCATGCTTTTTTCTTCAGCATACCTACAGTGCAAGTTTACTACGTGATTGGAAACTCAGTATTTCTTGATGATTTGTTGTTTCTTTTCCTCGCAATTTCCATTTACTTCAGATTGTAAAACAGTTCATTGCCAAGTATGGAGAGGAATATGTCGCCATGTGTAGAAAAAATGACTGTGATCTTGTGGATCAAAAGGTAACTACTGTACCAGTAATGGCCTTGTACTCATCCAATCTGCAGTTCACTTGCAATACCATATTTATCGCGCTACTAACCGCACAGCCCTCAGACCCGCACCCCCCATAAATCATTGCTAAATTCTCAGAATACCCGCACCGCCGTACCACCCGCAGCTTATAACATGAATGATTCTCGTGAGAGGAGCATGACAGGTATACCAGGTATCAGGTCAAGGTCACAGTGACAGCTCGGGTACTCAAACGAACTGAACCGTAACAAGCCTCATTTTCAATCAAACAAATTGGCTTCGCTGGGAATGCCCACGCCGTTTACCTTGTTTTTGACATGTTTGACGCCAGAATTTTGTGCACATTCATGAAAATAGGCCTGTGACATGATGCAAGGAACAATAAAGCATGCATTTTAGATATCTTCCGTGAACTTATGCATGGTTATAGGGCTGATTATAGGCCCTAAATCTACGTAAGAACCGCACCGTTGTATCACCCGCATGCGCAATTTTGGGAGTCTTTTCGTAGAAAAAAGCCGCGGGTCTTATGCCGTAAAATATGGTACTTACATGTAGTTTGATGTGAATAGAGTAGCACAAAAATATCTCCAGATTTACCTCAAAAATATACTGGTACTCTGTGGCTATGAAGATACCATATAAAACATTATTTTATTAGTTAATCAGAATGTATCTCAAGAAGGGCTGAATTATTTACTGTGTTACAATATGTTACAATCGCTAAGGATTTTACTTGCCAATTTCAGTTGAAGTACAAACTAAGTCTATATCGTCCTCCAAAGAGACTGTTGGAACAGTATATGGTTGAAATTGCTGCTTCATACAATGTACCATTTGAGCCTGACCCAATGGTCATGTTGGTAAGTTTGCCTTTTACTGAATTCACTTTTGATGAATTTTAGCTCTTTGATTCACAGTCCATGCAGACTAGTAAAGGCAAAGTTATTGAATATTGATGTTCTTTCATCTGTTTTTTTTTCAGGGGGAAGATGTACCCCCAGCAGTTTCCAATGACTTAATAGACCTTGGTATGGGAGGGAAGAAGTTTCCGCCACCTGGTGGACCAGGCTCCGGTTCTGGTGGTCATTTTCCTGTTGCTACGGCACAGCAACCAATACAACCAATGCAGCCATATCCACCTGCCCCACCGCAGGCATCGTACCCTCCAGAGGCAGCAGCATACCCTCCAATGGGACCGTCATGTCCACCACCAGCACCCGGCCAGAATGCATCGTTTCCTCCTCAGAATGCTAGTTATCCACCACAAGGTGGTCCACCGGTAAGAGGATAATTTCTCCGATAAGATAAATTCTTCTATTCATCATGCTAACAGCTTCTGTGTTCGCGTTCTTTCAGCTTTCTGCACACAACTCGGGTACTTCCAAAATGATCGTAATCATGCTTAGTCTAGAATCTGGTGCTTTTAGTTGACTAGCACTGTTACTACAGTCAGAGGAGGACGGTACGATTTCTGATGAATTGTAGTGTGTGAACATTAGATAGAGGATTTCCTTTGCATTCGTAAAGCTACGTTTACCTGACGCGCGGTAAACGGAATGCGAATCGCGGAAACGGAACGCGGTATACAGAACACAGCAACGAAACATTTCGCGTGTTCCATTTATCTGCACGCGGTATCACTTTTGTTTTCTGTACCGTAAGCATGGTGCCGGTTTGGTCCGTCCCTGTCCAATCACGGTGCTCTGTAGTGCGTGGATTTTGATTCCGGACGGAAAAATCGCTCCACTGAGTGATCGGTCTTTCCGCGTTCCGCCTATCTGTGTTCTGCAAACTGCTTACCGCGTGCAGATAAATGGATAAATGGAAATGGCTCGAGGGAACAGATGTCTATTCCATGTTTTGTTTCCGTGATCCGCATTCCGCTTACTGCTTACTGCGTGTCAGGTAAACGTATTAAGTCCTGCATGTTCGAAGTTGTTTGATTTCTTTATGATGATGTGCATCAAATGATGTACACAGTGCATGTTTACTCCTCAGTCCTCTAGAGAGAAGGAAATGAATGATTACCAGTGCCAGGTGAATGTTGTTACCAGTAGTCTGATTGCTTTGTATTTGAGTGCCAGGACCGAATCCACCTATCGGAGAGTCCCTTACAAGACAATTCTCCAGCTGCTTTACTCCTAGCTTTGCTCGACTGAGCTTTGTATTCGTTTTGACGGCTCCGCCATCTTGGATTTCTATCTCCAACCATATGCATTGGTTTGCCCAGCAGATAATTGAAATCAAATGAAAAGGAGACAAATAAAAGTGTGCCTCAAATGCTTTTTGTGACCCTCCACTACAAAACCAGTGCTAAGTTGCATAGAAGATGAGCCTAAACGTTCTGAGATGACACCAGGAGATAAAAAAAGAAATAGAATCACTTGAACTTTACAATAGACAGACAATACTGAAATTGACAAATAATTTGGTCCCAACTTGCCAAGTTGGGACCAACTCAGAGCGACTTACGACCGGTTTTGTGGTGGAGGGTCACCGGTATTTTCAAATGACTGCAGCTTGAGGGTGGTCCAGATCTAACACCTGCTTTTTATCCACTGTCATGAAGCATTCATTTCCTTTTGTACACAGTCAAGTGGTGCTCCACCACCTTTACCTAGTGTCCCGCCTGCTGCTGGGGCTGGTGGGGTCCTTCCAAGGGGATCTGCATCTGATGCAAATTCAACTGTAAGTCAGACTTACATTGTACTTGAATAATGGTGTAGGTGCTTTAATCTTTAGATTCCTAACATGTCCTTTGAAAAGATCTCTGATTCACACCTGACTGATGCTTTAATGCTTTTTGCAGATAAGGTTTGTAAAAATGTCAGTATTGGACTCAGATTCTTTGAAACAACAAGGCTACGGCATCCTAACATAAACTCTAGTCTCTGCCTTTTGACTCCTCCTGTTTTTTTGGAGCTAAGTGGGAACCGGCAGAACTACCGGTACTGCTACTGTCAGTGTAAGACGCTGTGAGCGGTTGTCCCTTTTTTCGACGTCTTGGTCCCTCTTGCACTATGTCAAGGATGTCGTGATGCAACATTGCATTGCTTTCTGTTTTTGACGTCTTCGGTACAACTGCTCACAGCGCCAACCTGTCGGGATAAAAAGTTATGCTGGTTCCCCATTGTTGTCATGCATGATGTGTTAGCCAATGACATAGTAATATCTGACATCACTAGCTGGAAGTATATGCCAAGTCTGTTACATGCATATGGCCTATGCATTGCTAGACGGGACCGGGACTTCAAGAATCGCTACGTTATAGGCGAGTGTCCGGATTATGCGAGTTCTATTGTATATGTGTACTTGATTATCGTTATGTCCTGAATGCTGCTGAAATATGCTGATGAAGTAGCGATGTTGTTGTTTACCTGTTTTAGAACATATCCAGAAGAACCAACTGTGGTCATATTTACCTCACTCTACTCCACTCTAAACCAGTGCGAGACTTTACTGCCGTTAGTGGCCATCACCAGTTAGCGGTCCTAGAACATCCAGGGCTGACCGCACAGAAAGTCCAATATCGCTACCGGTGCCTATCGGCAGTTAGTTATACAATGTAGTGCATTTTCCCATTAACTAAACCGCCGATAGGCACCGAAAGCACTATCGGGCTTTCTATGCGGTCGGCCATCATGGAATTTGACATCACAAAAAAGAAAGCCACGCCATGACATCGTCATCCTTATGACGTAGATGCCATGACTTAACGTCTGTGACATCAAATTTTGTGACCATTCTTCTAGGACTGTTAACAGGCAGTCTCTAACAGCAGTAAAGTCTCCTATTGACACTGCTCTGTAGCCTTATCTTTGCTTCAAATGCAGCAACATGGTGCTTCCGTCAAATTTCCACCGCCACCATACCAAAGTAATGCTTTTCCCCACTACCCTGGGGTCTCATCCAAAAATTCTGTAAGTCATGACTTAGTTAAGTTGCACTGGTGATTGAAGTTCCTGAATGATGTACAGTGGCCATCTGTAATTACTGGTTTTGGTACTGGTACTTGTACACTGTTTCCACCAGAGGGTTGTAGGATACTAGCGGGGTTCTCCACAGGGTTTGAAACAGACCGGGCACTGGTGACGTCACACGGTTACCGATATCAGAAGCCGCTGCCATATGCACTTGCTC
>NMRB01000059.1:94351-117809 GCA_002633025.1 Notospermus geniculatus
CCAGGGGCCTCCCCCAGAAAAATTTGCAATCTAGAAGCCCTGAAATGCGATTTCCCGGCATTTTGGAACGCAAATCTAGCTCTCGTCGGACGGTGCTTGGAAAACCTCAGTGTTATTTAAAGTGAATAATTTAGACCGGGCGCTGAGATCAATCCTGTGTTTTAGAATGGGCGCTGCGCCTGTACTGTTACACTAGTGGAGAACCCTGACTAGACAGTACCCTTACAGACACAGAAAAAAGGGTCATTTTCTTCAATTTCATGGGGCTTTTGCTGATTTCAGAAAAATAAGTACCCTCAACTCAAATAATTATCCGGCAGAGATCCTGTGTATTTTGAGAAAGGGTTTGGCCTACGCATGCTCCGTGTTACTTGATTATTGGGGACAGGGTGCACAGAATCCTACTTACTGGAATTGGAATTCTTCGCAACCACATCAGGTCTCTGAGGTGATAATAATGTTAACTCTATGCCCTCTGTATACTTCCTCACCGTGCTTATCAATAATATAATCAGCTTCCTGTTAACACCTTCGGTGCTGAGCGTTTTTCAGGATTTTCAGCCATTTGCTAAGGTTACACGTCTGTGGTGCCATCTTTAGGCATCGTTGGCTGGTCATCTGCACCACTTGCCACGCTCAAATTATCATCAAAGTCACTATCTGAATCACTTCTACCAACCTGTACGCCTTCTTCATCGCTATTGTAATCCAAATCACTCAAATCCGATTCCGAACCAGCTAATAATTCCGCCGTTTACCCCCCTGAAAACCAAGTTCTCAAGCGAATAGCACCGTGAGCCGCCATTGTATTCAATCTACAGCATGTACAGGCCGTCTATGGTGCTAAAAATAACTCTGATGTATTGTCCGATCATGGGGAATACCCTTTTCAACGATGTGGTTGCGTACAAGCCTGGGCGCGAAATTTGAAATCAGGACGGTGATTACCGTCTTTTAGCACCCAAGCGTATACGTATGCGCAAGACGGTGATTACCGTCCTTTAGCACCGAAGGTGTTAACAGACTGATTTCCAACTTAGCCTTTCCTTTTGGTGTACGTATATCGATCTGTCATCTTCCTTGTGGGTGTGTGGTCATATTATGACAACACTTGACTCGTGTAAAGAACATGCATGATTTGGTATGCAATATATAAACTGTGCAACACAATGGCAATGACATTGCCTTTTAATTTTTTGGAAATTTTGCAAAATTGATGATTTCCATGTTTTATTGTGCTTCCACTTTTACTGAATTCTTTACATCATTATTTCTGAAACAAAATGAATAGTTTTGCCAACCCTCTCTGAGGCCTGTAACCCATTTGCAGTGCAACATTCTTTATGAATTTCTAAACAGTTGATCCACTAATCACAGAAATTCTTGTCCTTCTATCTTTTTAGCTGCCATCCTATACTTCTGTGATGACGAGACAGCCGTCACCACCACCAGCGTGTAAGTATTCTGTCTATTTGGAAATGTAACAAACATTTGAGAACAGTCAATGATCAACTACAGTTTTCATGTCATTTGCCTGAAATTCATTTCAGACAACTCAAGCCCAGAAACTTTGATGTTTTAGAAATAACTTATAAAATGTGTCAGCTTTATAAAATGTGTTTTTATTTCATGATTGCAGATAATAACAATGAGAAACCAACACTCCCAATGCCACCACAATCGAATAACTTGAGGCCTGAAAACACGTTACCAGAATTACCTTCTGTGCCACTAAATAACCTCAACACACCAGGCAACAGCTTTGGAACGAGTGCTGGAGGAGAGGATGTCGACTTTGATGACTTGACCCGTCGATTTGAGGAGTTGAAAAAGCGGAAATAAACTTGTATGGACTCATCAATTTTCTGTAAATACCTGTATATAAGCTGATTCTTTCCAAGTGTAAACTTCGTTTTGGAAGGAAAGCCAAGGTGTATTCTTGCTGTCAAATTCAAACTGGAAGTTTCTCAGTTGGATGGGATCTTTTAGTTGCCCTTGAAAAAGGTACAAGGCACTACAGCTTACTATCGCCTTTTCATCAGGCAAAAACCCATAGCATCATTGGCCCTGGTAAGTAAAAAAACAGAAAAATGGAAGTGTGGGATAGCACAGTGGAATACGGGGTCCCTTTTGCTATTTAGTGGGACTTGAATGAAATCAAGGTGCTGCGGTCATTTCATTTCTCTTAACCGTTATATTGACCACAGACCATAGAAATATATATTTATATTATCTGTTGACCTCTTTAGTCAGGGCATCTGATAGTGTCATTCGTCTGACAAGATTTAGGTTGCTGATCTCTTGTCAACTGGATATGTACCACTACCCTCTTGACTTGGGACTTAAGAGACAAGCATTGTGGCCTGTAATAAGTGCTGGTATGAATCCCGGGTATGAATGTGGAGAAAGTCTTCTGGAATCAATGTCCATGTGGATGAATCCTTTGTGAAGAATTATGCCGCTAACCCTGACCATAATCATTGACAATGCATGAACTTTGTATTGAGGACTTCCACCCCTAGTACACCAGTAACCAGGGTGTCTCTTGTTTGCGAGTCCTATAGGACCTGGGATAGAAGGGCCTGTGTGTTAAAATGATTGTGTTGACCATGCTACTCTCATAACAGTGTACATATCTCTTTTTAAATCAAATGATGAAATTCAACCTTCAGTTTAAAGAACTAATCAGGATGAAATTACTTGTATGAGGAGGAGGTTATCTCCTCCTGCTTGTAGGCCTATATGTGTGAATTTTTATTACATGTATTTCTAAAAATACTCAGGCCTGCTGTTCATAATTACATTTGTGCCTGATTTAGCTTTCAGTAGGGCCAAATTGATGTATAGCTTTAAGGTAAATTTATTCAATGTTCAAAGCGAACCTTATGCTGCGACGAACACTGCCCATTAATCTACAAGTTGTTTCAAGATAAAGGAAAGCAGATTTTTACCAGTGTTCATATTTTCTCTGAATCACCCTAGTGTTTAGTATGTCAGGCTGTCCTGGTCTCTACCGCTACATGTATATAATGTCGAATGTTTAATGAATTGAAAATAAAATAAACAAAACTTTCCCTTATAAATATCGTCTTCTTACTCCTGAACTTTTTGTCGAAAACAAAGGCCTGTGGCACAGCATTTCAACAGTAGTAATATCTGCAGTTATTCCCCATCGAGTGGTATCAGCCAGAACTTGGCAAGGAGCGACAGTGACCAATGAAACCTTTCTTATTTTCCTGTCACACCGGCATTCTTCCTGTTTCCAGAGTAGGCGTACAGCCGTTTCCCCGCTGCTAGCCTGGTGCTGTTCCTGCCAGTTCTAGGATTTTCTCCCTTTGGATTGTTGTTGGCCCCAGGATTCCCCCTCCACATCCGACCCCGTGTCTTCCCCCATTGGCCCCAAGGATTTTTCCAGGACTTGCCCCCAGACATTTGCCCCGGATATCCCACTAGGATTTTTGCCATAAAATTCTTTCATTGATACGGTACAAAAATTTAATATGATTTTAAGCAGTTGCAAGAATTTAAAGCTGTAAATTATTTCATAATGAAGTTTTGCTGCCAATATTCCCTGAACTTGACAGTGACACCGTCCCAGCCGCACTGTACACTGAGACCTGATTTCCCATGATGCACTTGGGTAAACGGCAGTAAAGATGGCCGACCACACGCCGCCGATCGGTCGACACGAAAAAAGTCTTGGCTTATTAACGACAAAGTTCGTTAATCTGCTGCAAGAAGCAAAAGATGGTGTCTTAGATTTAAAAGTGGTATGCTCTTGGTGCTATCCAATGTAGTTTTTATGTTGCTTTCCCCGTAGATTTGCAGTTAGCAGCATTTGTTTTCGTTCGAAAAATCAAAATATCGCCAAATCGAGTTGAATCTGGCCAATCGGATGCATTGTTGATTGCACGGCGGTGCATGCATGCTATGCAGGCCTATGTACACACACATATGTACATACACATATGTACATTCATTCGTGCATTGCAAAGTACACATCATAGGCCTACGTTTTGAGAGTAAAAAAGCACAAAATGTGGGAATGCATGAATGCATGCATCAACAATGATTGATTTGATTAATTTTTGAGATTTGTCGATTTGACAAAAAATGTCAAATATGAGAGACTCGACTCTCTTCTGTCTGCTGCCAGTGTCAGTGAGAGTGAGTGCCATGCCACGACACGTCGCGGCCGTGCAGTGCCAGTGGATGGAGTGGCATGCAGTCAGTGGGCATGGCCATGGGTGATGGGCGGGTGGGTGGGGGTGGCCCGGCCACCGGCCTGGCACGACGTGCCTGCTCAGCTCAGGGTTTCTGCCAGAAATTGAAAGAAGGGGGTACAATAGCTTGTGCGGCGTCACAAGCACCCTCAGGTGGGGCTCCGGGGACCTCTCTCAGAAAAATTTGCTTTTTACCGTAAGCCCTGAAAATGCATTTTCCTGACATTTGGAAGAAGAAATCTGCATGCTCAGCAGATAGAAGGGAAGGGGGTACATACCCCCTACTTCAAGCCATGGGGAAGATTTGTACCCCCCGCTGGCAGAAACCCTGTGTCGCGCCATGGGACTGGGAGGGTTTTGTGTGTAGCAGCAGCCATCACGAGTCGGTGCAGTTGGCCTAGGCCTGCTTATTTGGCATGGTTTTTGATTGTTGATTTATCTATTTCAACTGTATTATAGGGCTTAATTAAATTATCATCTGATCCAGGCTGCTGAAACTTTGGCTGTCCGACAAAAAAGAAGAATATACGACATAACGAATGTCCTGGAAGGCATTGGTCTTATAGAGAAGAAGTCCAAGAATAGTATACAATGGAAGTAAGTCCAGAAAATATCACTTGTGACAACAATTACTCGTACATTTCAATAATGTTTCTCTGCATGATTATGTAACACATTTCACTGTGCATGTTGTTCAGAAATTCATATTTTGTGACCTTAGATTTTTTGCCAGATAGAGAACACTGTGATGTGCAAACACTGAATTAACATTACTATTTCTTCCGTGGCTCCTTGATTCATTGTTGCATAAATAATCCCTTGGTGATAAACGACATGAAATACAGTCGAACCTCTCTATTAAGGACACCTCTCAATTGAGGACAGCATTTGTCAGTCCCGAAGGTGTCCTGATTACAGAGGCTGAAATGAATAGAAATGACCAGTTTGGGACTGAACATTGGTGTCCTGATTAGAGAGGTGTCCTCCTGGCAGAGGTGTCCGTTAAGGGAGGTTCCACTGTATTGAAATTTGAACGTCTGCTTGGTCAACTTCTGTATAGCAGTACTGTCCTTTTTTATTTTGATGAAGTCTATTCAGCTCAGTTGCACTGAAAAGGTTTTGCTATTCTATGTGTTTTAGTGTACTTTTTCATTCACTTCCATCTGCTTATCTTTTCAGGGGTGCTGGGCCTGGGTGCAACACAACGGAGATGTCAAATCGCCTGGTTGACCTGAAGAATGAGATCAGCGATTTAGAAGCTAAAGAACAACTTCTTGACACACATAAACTGTGGGTACAGCAGAGTATTAAGAATGTCACTGATGACATGGGAAATCACAAGTATCCTTTTTGGTTAAAACAGAAAATGAATCTTCTTTGGGTGCCACTCTTAAATATGGAGTTGAATTATTTCTTGTTGCCAGCTGTTTATAGGCAGTCGATGTGACTGGTGGATAAGACCATGGAAGGGCATGTGGTGTTTATTAATGTGCTACTTAGGCCATATAAAATAAATAACTTGTTTCTCATCAGAACATTGGTGAAGGTAAGGTCCGTCAGGGCAATTTATATTTTATATTTTATATTTAAATTTCCAGGAATTTTACGGAGAAAGATAGACCAGGGCAATTTGTAATTTTCTTTTTGAAGAAAATGTACATCAAAGTGCAACAGTTCGGGGTCATGAAGGTCGATCCGGGAATAAGGAGACCACACACACGTGGCAAATTCAGGCCTGTCACAACTGTTTACAACCTGTCAGTGTCAGGTTGCCAGAAGTGACTTTTTACACATCATGCTGCCCTGGAAAATGAGTGTTTTTTTATCTTTGAAAATTCAAATTTTTATTCAGCTGTGTTTATTTTGTCAGGCCGGCCCATTTATAATTTATATTTTGAAAATATAAAATATAAAAAAATATCCATCCGGCACGAAAAATCCGTCCGGCCGCTGATGAGAAACAAGTAATTTTTTTTATGTGGCCTTAGATTGAAGTAATATATGCACAACATGTCCTAATTAGCTACACACTCCACCATTTCCCTTAATCATATTCTCAGATTGGCCTATGTAACTCATGATGATATCTGTAAGTGCTTCCAGGGAAACACACTGTTAGCCATTCAAGCACCATCGGGGACACAATTAGAAGTGCCAATTCCTGAAGGGGTAAGGTGTTCAGTACTTCCTGCATTGCGAGACAAGCTTGAAATGTTTTTGCAGCACTTAACCTCTGTTTCCACTGACGACAATAACTTGTTTTCGCATGTAAAACAAAATTGTATTGAATAGGAGCTGTCAGTCAGTTGACCAATAGGTGTCACTACGGCCCAATTCAATGCATGTAGCGGACCCATTCATTCTTGATCGAGCACAATTCATGTGGATTAACCTGTGTATTGGTCCGCTAGAACTTTGCTGCCATCTTTTGGCAATCCGCGCGGCTGACTGCTATTGACCGAATCAATGAGGAACCCGCCCGCCGTTTATCCCGACAGGTCGGCGCAGCGATCGATGTGACCGAACCGACGTCATTGACGTCGTTTTATGTGTTGACGTTGCGTTATGAAAAAATCTGCTGTACATTTTTCTACAGGAAAAAATGAGATAATGACGTTGCCGTTATCGCCATCCTACATCTTTATTTTAAGGAAAAAAGCAAAGAAATTGCAGAAATTTTCATCTGCGACAAGATGGTGTAAATTTTAATGTCATGCGACCGAAAAAATATGGTTCATTTCACGCCAGAAGTTAATGGAAATGACTGGAAATCACGTTGAAAAAAGAAACTTCGGTCACGTCGATCGCAGCGCCACATCGTGACGTTAGTTCGTCCGGTTCCTCATTATCGAAGAACATTTTCCCAAAATCATGGGATATTGTGTTGTGGAGGTCAGGTCTTCTTTCAATTTCATGCTTCGGTAGATCTAAAAGACGGCACTATCCAGATGTTTGAATGAGGAAATAGACAGTGGTTCCTGTTTCTTATTTCATAGCTCTGATTCTTTCAGGGACCGGGACAAAAGAAGAAATATCAGATTCACTTGAAAAGCCACTCAGGCCCAATCTATGTACTGTTGGTAAATAAAGACACAGAAACATCAAGTCCGGTTGTGGTCCAGGTACCGCCTCCCAAAGATGATGCCACTGCCAATCAGAATGTTGACCCTGCATCTGTGCCAATTTCTCAAAAGGTTGGTTCTCACTATACTTGCCGGATGAGATTAAAAGCCATTTTCCCTGCCCTTGTAACTGAGTGTCTATGCCAGGGTAACTAAAACACCTCACACAGGTGGAGAGTAGCCTGTGGACTCCATACCTCTGGCAAAGCTTGACAGGGTTAGAAGCTGTTTAAAGTGAAGTAAAACAAGATATATTTTAACAGGATGGAGCTAGCTTCTGTCAAGTCTTAGCCAAATCATTAGCGAAAGTCACGAATCAGTTAGTCAAATTTTCCATTCTAATCGATGTTAAGTTCGGAAAATTTTAGCCAAGTGGTTGAAATTTTAGCAAAATCAGAGGTGAAATAGCCAATGGCAATTTGGCGAGTGGGTAGCATCAACCCTGGTTTAAGAATTTTTAAAAATCCATCCATCATTTTTGGAAGTTTTCACGTCATGAAACCTTGTGGTTCCAGGCTGCCAGTCCAGCACGATCTCCCGCAAAAGCTGCGTTACGTCAGACGCAGCAGCCATTACGACCAACACAACAACAGCCAATTAAAATGGAAACACCGCTTACTCCACCACCTGCCACAAGAATGGCAACACGGTCGTCTCCACGAAAACAAACTGAGACCACATCAGTGCCGGTTGTTCAGACTAAACCAGAACCAATGCAGACGACTCCATCACCTCTACAAGGTTAGATTTTCTTTTGTTTTCCTTGTTCATATTTAAAGGAAACTATTTAAGCCTTTGATCTTAACAGATTCAAGTTCCCAGTAGTAGTGCCCATATGGGTGCGATTTCTTCAATTCTACCTTCTACCTGAAGAGATTTCTCTGTCAATTTTCCATATCAGTATGAATTTTTCTTTCCAGCTAACCCGCCACAGCCACAACCACAACCAGCCCAGCCAAGTACAAGCCAAGCCGACCCACTCAGGGATTTCAATGTCATGTTTGACCCCAGTAAAGATCCTGTTGATGGTGAATTAATAGACGAACTCATGTCTTCTGAAAGTAAGTTTCCCATTCTGTAAGGCCAGTTTCTGGACATGCTCAGGATTTTTCACCACGTAGATGGAGTTTGTTTTCCTTCTCAGCACTCAGGGGCGGATCCACGATTTCAGAAGAGGGGGCGCACTGTGCTAGAAACATTGAAATCTGTGGTGAATTTCAATGATTTGCTGGAAATTTCAGAATTTCAGAGTTGATTTACAGATTTGTTGGCCGAAAGGCGCATGCCCCCCCCCCCTCGATCGGTGCCTGCTTCTATGCTGCAGGAGTAAGTATTAGTATTGATCTTTTTCAGTTTGCTGTGCAAAAATGACGATAAATCTGTTGTTAAGTAATTCATGTGTAATCTCACAATATTTTTGTTACCATTTCAGTGTTTGCACCTTTACTACGGTTGAGTCCACCGCCAAGCGAGAAAGATTATTATTTCAATCTGGATGATAATGAAGGAGTCTGCGATCTTTTTGACGTGCCTTTCATAATGCAAAACTAGACTTTGTATATTTCAACATGGATGGTTCAAGTGGGATGTGTTGCGATAAGTTTTTATGGAATTTCATCCCCTTGACTAAGTGTGTTTGAAACTTGAAATCATAGTACAGTTGGCTATGTGAAAAGCTTCTGTCGTGTAATATACGTGTAAATTGTTGCAACTTGTACATCCTTCCATCTGTGTTTACCTATTCATGTCAATGGTATTTTCATATTGCAAGTTCATTCTTCATTGGTTCTAATGAATTACTCTCATCTTGTTGCCAAATAGTTCAGTGCCGAAGCAGATGAATATACGTTGCATATTTCAATTTTTTAGAATTTCAGAATTTGACAAATTTTCTAAGGTTTGGGGAGACTTACAGTTCATTCCACTTCCCAGTGGCGCAAGGTTTATCAACGATAGCTCTGCAATGGCTGGGTCAAATTTGACGAAACATACGTCAATCGACTTGTCTTTCTTGCCGGTATCTTTCTAAGGCCGACATAACGGATCCCTTTCTCAAAACCCATTTCATTTCGCCATGGTGTTCAGTGCAGTTTACACATGCGCGATGCATTGCTTCATTCCAAAATGGCCGCCATTTCGGCCGTCAACACAAACTGATTTGTGAAGGAACTTTTTTCTGTCACGTTTTTCGGAAAAATGACAGTGATGATGGCTGTAGCGTCAAAAAAGACAAATCGATTGATGTATGCTATGTCAAATTCGGCCTAGCCATTGCGGAGCTATCGCTGATAAACCTCGCGCCACTCAGAACTGGAATGGAGAGTAGTCACTTTTATACTTATTTCAAATGGAATCACTGGCTAATATTTGAAATCTTGAACGGTTTTGAAAACTGTTCTAGAACGGTTGTATTTATTTGCTCGAGTTCTATTTGCTGCCGCCACCAACTTAAACTGGATTGGGTTATAATGAAATTAAGAAATGCTTTCATTCCATGAAACAACAGGGACCGATTATGCGCATAATGGATTTGACATAATGATAGGGTCACAAATTATTTAAAATTCATGGTGGCATTATCAAATTTTAAGAAGTGTACAAATTCAGACTGAGTTATGAAATGTTAGTTGCCATTTTTACATACTCTGTAACATAGAGCTTGTGTTTGAAATGTCAAGATCCCAAAGGGGCATTTGGTGTTTTAGTTTTTAATGTACAGTTATTGTTTGTAATTTCTTATAAATTTGTACAATTACACAATATTTCTGTGTTATACGACTGCCTGAACTGTAGATCGCTTTGTGCATTTCCAAGAGTTTCAAAATTGAAAGGTACAACACTGTGTACAGTAGGCAGCATAACTGACCATCTTTATCCATGTAACTTCCACCTACGTCATGTGGTAGGTACTCTCGACTTCATTGCGTATGGTATGGTCAGCGTCTTTTCTGCGTGACCTCTGCGCACTATGGGTGAATGACGTCGCGTCTTCACTGCGTGCCTTCCATGGCGTCGCGTGATCTCTGTGCACTATGCGTGAATGTCAACACGTCTTCACTGCGTGCCTTCCACGGCGTTGCGCGACATCGGCGGAAGATACGAGGACGGTACGCGGATGGATGACGCTGCGAGTTGTATGCAGCACAGAAGGTCAGTCAATCGTGCAGAGCACTTTCTTTTCACATAATTCACAATTGTGTGGCGGTCCAGGAAAACCCGTCGGAAGTCGCTGAATGATCAACAAGGGCTGTCAGATTGCCTGTGCATTGATCTGCTACTGTTTAGCTGTTACGTACTGGTACCTAGTACATTTCAGCTATTGAAATGCGCGGGTTCCTCAAATGCGACATCTGAAGGGTTTTCCGAGACTGCCTCACAATTCCTTATTGTATAATGCAAACCAGTCTGTTTCTAGGGCCACCTCCTCATGGATACGATATATTAATCATGAATTGACTTTGAGTGCCAGTTGGGATCAGCTCTTCTTGGGTTCCCCTTCCCATGTTTTTGTGTCTAATCATTGTTATCTTTACCAACAGGCTGCTTGAATGTAGAATTGTCAATTCAATCCTTTTTTGTACATGAAAACCCCTAATCCTTCAGTTCTGAATTAGAATGAATTCAGCCCCAATCATGTTTTAGCAATAATAATGCATTGGAATGAATAAGTGCTTGGCAGCTTCTCAGATCAAACAATAGACAAATTTTTCTTCCTTCTGCTCACTGTGTATAATGCACTTATTGTCACCATAGATTGTAAGTATGTTAATGTTGTAATAAAACAATCTTTATATGATAATGGTTTTGTCTTCTTTGTGTCGTCCTTTCAAACCAGGGTCATTCGGACATTGCCTCCAACGTATACACTTCTAAAGGGAAGCAATAAAGGCGAGTGAAATGACCGAAGGCTCAGGATGCATGCCACTGTGTATGCATATGCCAGGCGGCAAAGGAAAGCCTCTCGGATGTCGCTGTAATCGGACCCTCAGTGACGTCTGTCTTCTCGCCATGCAAAGAGTATTGGGGAGAACTGGGTGTGTTTCAAAATTGGTCACCCAAGAAAATGGGGCAAAATTGAACTTTGAAATGATCACAAAGATTTGTGCCATTGATTTTCCAAAAATCAAATGTAGTATTTGATAATATAGACCTAACTATTAGTTTCACTGTCTGGGATGTACAGTGTACACTCATTTGAAGGAGGGTATCAAAAAATATTGAGCTTACCAGCAAAATCTATCGTTCCGTCCGACACCAAAACTACTTTCTGCTGTCAGACTTTAAAGGGTTAATAGATCAATTAGTTTGCAGTGTCATAATTTAGAGCTCCATGATACGTAGATCTGACATGAATATTGTAGAGTTTCAAGAAACTGCCTTTCACCAGTAGACAAAAGAATTGTGAAAATTTTCTGGTGTCGGACAGAACACTTTTTGAAACACATTCAACTGGACATACCACCAGTCCAGGGAAGGCAAGAAAGACAAAATATCATGCGATTCCTCATTACTGGTAAACTAAAAGTTACTACAGTTCCAAACTGTACCAAAAAGGTAACATAACAATGAACTGTGAAAACCATCAGCAATTTACTTTATATCCTTCAATTTACAGTAAAATCTTTGTTACAGGAATTCGTACATATTAAATCACACAAGAGACACCCTTTAGCTGCGTTCACACTGGGTTTTTAAAACGGTTTGAAAACGTTTAAGAAGTTGAAACGGTTTAGCATGCCACACTAGAGGCCTCTTAAAACGGTTTGAAAGCATTTTAACGAAAACGGTTCCAGAAGTGGTTTCTAAACGACTTGAAAACAGTTCGGCTAAAACACTTTTGAATGTGCAACAGATTTGCACATACTTTGGGCCGACAAATGCAAAATGAGGAAAAGCTCTTCAATTAGCAGCAGTCGGACTCGACTTCAATCCGGTGCGATAAAGCGATTTGAAAACGCTTCGTGACTGTAGTGTGGCGCGGTCGTTTTTGGTCAAAAGCGTTTTCCGGAAAACGCTTTCACATCGGTTTCAGTGTGAACACAGCTTTTGAATACACACATACTTAAAAGAGTGTATAGAAAATATAAAATAGTGTATATTTACAAAGAAAGTATATTTTCTCTCCAAAATGATTCAGCTTGCCTGAAAGAGATTGGTCTTGCTGTGTGGAATACAAGATATAGTAGTGGATTTCCATGAGCTCACTAAACATAAGCGAAAAATGTACCGTACAACTAAATTTTCACCAAAAAGCCCCTTTTTCTAAGCTCGCACTCTGTACAGCTCTTAAAGGACCACGGTATTGCCACTTTTTCTCGACAGCCGGCGCCACTCTCCAACCCAGGGGCTAACTACATTGTCGGCGAATTGACCCGATTTACTACGTACATTTTGTAATGCATTTTTGTAGTTTGTCTTACTGCCGCTAGGTGGCGCCCTCGATGTCGGCAGTCAAATAACCCATTTGACTGCCGATTGTATGAACTCGATTGTACTATCTAATGCATTTTTGTGCTGGCGATTTTTAGTGCTGGCGATTTTTAGTGCTGGCGATTGATGCCTTTATGCGAGGGTCCTTGGGTTCGAGTACGGCAGGAAGATGTCTCACCTTAGAAACCTGTTATTATTTCATGAAAGTTCCCTGGCGCATTCTGACTCATTCCAGCTTAAATACATCCAAAAACTCTTTGTACCTCATCACTCTATCTAAAGTGCCACCCTACCATGACGATGACATCATTACCAATATCAATAGTGACCCGTTAAAAATGTCTAACTAAAATACAACAAAATACAAGCTACTTTGATTGCAAAAAATGTGACAAATGAGAGTGTGAGTTAAAACCAAAACAAAAGGACCCGTCTTACAATAAAATGCCAGACTGACGTGCATGGAGAATGCCTTTAGCACACATGGAAAGTCGCAACAGTACACACACAGGGTTACACCAAAAATTCATTTGGTTACACTCATATTACCAGGGGAACCCGTAGATGCTGTGACTGAGTGATTTGACCAAAATATATGATGCTTCATAGGAAAACATGTCGGATGTCACATTTGAGGAAAGTGTTAAAGGACCACGGTATTGCCACTTTTTCTTGACAGCCGGCGCCACTCTCCAACCCAAGGACTAACTACGTTGTCGGCGAACTGACCCGATTTACGACGTACATTTTGTGATGCATTATTGTAGTTCGTGTTGCTGCCGCTAGGTGGCTCCCTCTACGTCGGCAGTCAAATAACGCATTAGAGATCCAATAGTGTGCTCCTTTAATGACCTTGGTGAACCCGCATATTTCAATGGGTGAAATGGATTTCATAACACTACAGGACGTGAACAGTAACAGATCTATACCTAGGAAATCTGCCACCCCCTTGTTGGTCATCCAGCGACATCCAATGGGTTTTCTGATGCGACCTAACATACAGTGAGTACTTAGTTAACTGGTTCTGACCCAATTTTGGTGGAAGGTCACTACAGATCATTATAATACATTTTAGGCCCCATAAGGATTGTAGGGCCTAAATTCACTCATGGCAGTATGAATAGGCCAACACAAATGACTTGGTCTAATTTCTCCTGTTCTGGGCCCTTTTCATGGACTTGGGAAAGTTTTGAGCCAGAACCAGTTAATTAAGTACTCACTGTATCTTTTGACACCCCTCTTCCTCAGTTGGTACTGCATTGTTTAACTGTTTGTAAACACCACCTCATACATGTAGTAAATTTCCCTTTACTTTATAAAACGACCCAAGTGATCAGCTTCAAGACGCATTCAAAATAATAACACCACCAGCATTATTACATGTACCATACATTTGTAACCACCATGCGAACTATAGCTGTGGTTACACTACATAAATCCCCGTGCTTTTGTGGAATTTTGATTACGGATAGTTGCCAACATGCAGTGCCCCTATCGCCAGGTTACGGAACTTATTACCAATCGCATTTTAAGATGTATTCCGCTCGCTGTGTCAACGCCGTGTTTTTTCTGGTTCGGAAAAAACCCGTGTCTCAAAAAGCACAGGGATTTTAGACAGGTGTAACCAGGGCTTATATCATGTATATTATATGTTAATCTGCTTACAATGTCTCACCTTCATAATCTGCATAATCTGCAACAATGACTCAAGTATAACATGTTAATGATTCAAGTCAGCCATAAATAAGGGCAAGCAAAAAAAATCTTTAGTTTATCGTCCTCCGCCCGCGCCAATTTTCGGCGCCGTGCCAAATTTATTTTTATTTTTTATCAGTCTGAATTTCATGCCGCGCCACGTATCACAGCGCCGCCAAGTGGTAGATCTGTAAACAACAGTTTCCAAAGCATTCTCTTCATGCATTTTCAGTGCTTTTGTGAAAATCCAGTCTTAGATGGTCGGGGTGGTGACATAACATGCTCAGGAGGAGTTGATTTTGTAATTTCTTCGTATCAAAGTAAAATAAAAAATAAAAATAAAAAGTGCCCCCCCTTGCCTACTTTCAAGAACCTCTCGGACGATAAACTAAAAATTTTTTTTGCTTGCCCTAAGGCAGTAACCACCAAATCCTGTTCATACATGTAGTTATTTACCAAACCACATGGATACATGTACCCTTAGTTCTATTCTACACTAGTATTGCAAAATGAGGTAACGCATTTATTGACCATATGTTGACATGTACAGGATGGCAAAAAACCTGATGCGCACAGTGAAAGGGTGAAAATAATGGTTTTTTGCATAGTTCTCTCGAATAGTTTAGATACAACTTCAAGCAGAAATGACAGGGTGGTTCCCTAATTGTGCAGTAGAAATGTTCCACAATGATATACACTACAAATCCCATGGGAAGGGGACACTAATGCCTTAAGGGCCACCTGACGTTGTGAATTTTTGGAACGTGGTCAGACGTAAATAAAACGTGTCAAAATACCATAAAAGTACAAGTTATATGACGAAAATGAAGGCACCTGCAGGGTCTATCAGTCAAAAGGAATTGAATGAGACGCGTCTTAGAACGCACTAATCAGCTAATAAGCTGAAACAAGACTAGTAGTTGGAACACTTTCCCAAGAAATGTTACATTTTGAACATGTTGAAGATCAAACAACATGCGTATCATAAAGTTCGAGGTTTCTTCTAAGTAGTGATAGTCCACCCCTTTTGATAGCAACATTTTCAACAGATACATGTACATGTAGAGTACTCCGCATGTGAATTTCATGAATGCTTCCAGATTTTCCGAGACAGGGCAGCCGTGACACTTGTGGATTTTACTTCCTGGAACTACTTTAATGTGCTGAGCGTGTATGGTGAACATAAGTGCAGGTCAAGACACCCTCGCCACCCGAGGTTCTATGGATTTGTGACATTGCTGCCACTCCCAGAATATGTCATTTACACGCTTCTTCTGTCATGTCTGTAAGAACATTGGCATTGGCAGGGGTCCGGGGGCCTCCCCGGGAAAATTTTAGAAAATAAGAGTGCTTTTACGCCATTTCCTGGCATTTCAGAGCAAAATCGGACACCTGGCCATGTTAGTGTGGTTCATTGGTAGGGGGGGGCGTACCAAACCTTTCCACAGGAAACTTCAATCAATCATAAATGTATTGTAATCCACAACAACTTAGAACAAAATATCACTGCTGAATGAAGACAAAACCACAGATACATGTATGACATTACGACCTAAGTTTTGGAACAGCACAGATGACAGAATAAAACTGTAAATGACTTCAAAAATTATTCTTTTTAAAAAATTTTCTGAAACTAAAATCTTCCAGTGGAAAGGGAAAGAAAGTTAAAAGTAAAATCATTTCATACTGTCATTATTACAAATCTCAGGTTGGTGAAACCACAGGCCCCTGAAGCCTAGTTAGTGGGAATATCGAGTTAAACCATATAAACAATGGGTAACCGAATATGGGAAGCGAAATATTCGGAGACGACTTTCCGATTTATTGTGTACTGTGTGTCGTTTTTGTGCTGTTTTTTGGATATCTAAACAATGGGTAAGAGAAGGAATAGGAATAGTCTTATTCCTTCTCTTAGAATACCCACTGCTTACATGGTTTTGGTAACCCGATATTCCTCCCGCTAACGCGATAATCCCGCTAACTAGGCTTCAGGGGCCTGTGGTGGGACCAAATCAAGATCAGATAGGATGAATGCAATACAACACCATGAATGTTTGAGACTCAATACATTGTATACCGGTAATGATAATTTAAAGCCAAAGTCGTAGAAAAATAAAAGCTAAATACCGGTCCCTTAAAATGTTATTCATTCAGTCTTACAAAAACACATGACATCTAGTTAATCACCAGGGAAACCTCTCACACTACTGAAGCTTTTTGTTTTTTGACTGAATAATAAATTCATATGCTTTTAAAATAGCAGATGAATCATAAAACAGCTAGCTTCAGTTTTTCCAAGCATTATACATTGTATTTTGAATGACTTGTCCATACCATTAATCATTATGTGCATATGTATACTGTCATTTAAAAGGATACTAGTAATTGGCCCTCAATTTAAACAACTTTGGTAGACTGGCTGCAGTAAATTACAGTACACCTGAAATAAATTGGCAGCAGTATGCTGAGCAGAGTTCTTTTTTCTTGAGATCAGCGACCTGCCGTAGCACCAGCAGCCGTTGAGGGGGGTTGTCCAGCTGCACCCTTCTGTTTCAGCATTGACCAGTCAAAGATATAATCATATTGGTAGTTCAGTGTGCGGAAGAGAATTCTAAAAAGCTGACGAAGATACATATAATCAGGCGCTTCATCGAATCTCAGATCCTTGCAGTAATTAAAGTACATGCAGAACTCGGCTGGGGTTCCACGACATAGAGCATCGACTGGAGTTGATAGCTTCTTCTCACTGATTTTCTCGTACTTTTGCTTTTTCGTCGCTGCACGAAGACCCTGCCATGGTAGGGATCCTTTGTTGAAATACATCAAGACATATCCAAGGGATTCCATATCATCACGTCGACTCTGTTCGATTCCGAGGTGTGCGTTTATACTTGCATAGCGGGCTGTACCAGTCAGATTTTTATCCTCACGGTAAGCAATATGTTGTTTTGTGCGTGGATCACGGAATTTTTTGGCAAGTCCAAAGTCAATGATGTAAAGTTTGTTACAATGACGGCCAATACCCATAAGAAAATTGTCGGGTTTAATGTCTCTGTGGATGAAATTCTTTGTGTGGATGAGCTCGATTCGTCCAATCATCTGATCGGCCAACATCAGCACGGTTTTCATGTGGAATTTTCGTGAACAGAAATTGAACAGGTCTTCTAAACTTGGTCCCAGGAGATCCATCACAAGAGCGTTATATTCTCCTTCGGTTCCATACCATTTTACACGGGGAATGCCCGCACCTCCCTGTAGAACCCTGTACAACCTTGATTCGTACAGAAGCTGAGGGTGCCTGGCCTTCACGGATTCCAATTTCACTGCCACTTCCTCCCCATTCGAAAGTTGGGTCGCCAAATAAATATCCCCAAAAGAACCACTGCCTATTTTGCGAATAAGCTTGTATTTGTCGGCAATAACATACTCAGAGTTCCGACCACCCTTCTTATCATGAGCTGAACTCATTTTTTGATATGTATTTCTGTCCTTTTCTACAATATAGACGGGGATTTAGGGCGTAAATTAGGAGGAATTTGACCGTACATTGGTTGCCATACTCTCTCTCTGTCAGTTTTTGTGTTGTTGCCGTTCAGCTGATGATGAGCGCCACCTGGCTAAAAAAATTACGCGCACCTGCAACACTCCAAATTGCTTAGTTTTCCAAATGTATGATATATCATTCTCATTTTTCCACGTAAATTTTGCTTTAAATTAATACCATGCTATAAAATGCTATTGCTTTTGGTCTGCGTTGAAGATTTGATAAGAAAATGGGATTTTGGGAAGGTCAATCCGCTTATCTTCGCCTAGACTGGTGTCCTGCCCCTTGTAACATTGTTTGGTCGTTTCGTTACACGGGTTTGGTCGTTTCGTTGGATTGGTCGCTTTTCGTTACCAGGGCCGGATCCAGGATTGACAGAAAGGGGGGCGTAGCTCGACGCCGCCCGCCCGAGGTGGTGAGCACCGAAAGAATGAAGCTGAAACGGGGGGTCTGGGGCCCTCCCCCAGAAAAATTTGACAATTTTAAGTGCTTTTATATGCATTTTCCTGGCATCTGAGAGCAAAATACTCGAATTTTTATGTGATTAAATTTTTCTTGCTAAAAAAAATCACTACTCTGCCAAAAATAGGGGGCGTACGCCCCCCACGCCCCCCTGGATCCGGCCCTGGTTACGCGCATTCGCTACCGAATTTTTATTCTGGCGAATACTGCGTTCTGACTTTTTGCTTGTGTGAAACTTGATACTCATGATACTAGACCATGTAGAGTGCCTAGATGATCACCGTGGCGTCGTTCCACTATGTGGCGCCGTTCACAGTCTTTTGCCACATCGCCACTCCGGGTACTCGGTTCCGCGCCGCGCGGTGCCCCGTCCTTTGGCTGGGTTTGCTCATTGCACGATTCAAATGAAAAGCGGAACGAATCTTTCGTTATTTTTCATTCTGTTCCATTTCATTGGGTCCTCACTCAAATTGCGTTATCCCTGACCCAGGCGCCCCTTCCAATGAGTAGTCTGAAGATCGCGCCCCGAACATGCGAGTGCCGAACACGTGCTTCCCGCGGAATTCTGGCGCGCTATACATCGCGACTTCAGCATTTCAATCTGACAGATATCATTAAATTTCAAAGTCCATTTCTCCCAAATCTCTGCTTGCATTCTTCAAACTATTTGGCCTATTAAACCCAGGAAGAATGCTCTTTCCATTCATACTAAATTCGATTGTCATTTTTTCCCCAGTAAACAGATACAATTACTTGGATGACTGATTTCGCGTTGGCCTTTCGCATTAGGGAGTTTTCGCAAAGCCCCCGAAACGCCAACGTGAACGCCAAACCCATTGTTCGATGTCACGAAGAGAGCACCAAACAAAAGAATAGACGTTCGCGTTGGCGTTTCGGGTGCTTTGCGAAAACTCACTAAACAAATATTCGGTAGCGAAAACCCGTGTAGCGGCGAAACGGGAACGACGCGGGGGACTGTGGGCCGCCGTGGACTGGAACCAGCCATCCCCGTACGTTGCATAAAAAAAATTAAAAGTCTACATGGTCTTGTATCAAGTTTCACACAACATGCAATAGAAAACAAACCATGAACAAGATGACATTGTAAATGTTTGATGGTTCCCGCTTGTTTAAGAGGACCCTGCAGGCAGCCTGCTCGCAGCTTGATGTGCTCAAATCAAATCATAAAGCCGGTGTAACGTTTTTCAGTGTGGGGCGTTTTCCTGTGTGATTCCCATTGTTCGGAACACACTGGGAAACGGACTCGCTGCTATGTGTCGCTCATTGTCAAGTCGCCGCTTATTCCGTCAATCTATTGTAATATCACACTGGCACACGGGCCTCACTGAAAAACGTTACACCGGTTTGACATTGACCTTGACATCTGATCTAACCTAGTGCCAGTCAAGTGTCACACCTGTGCCAGTGTGGGTGATCATGCCTCTACCTCTACCACACTATATAGGCAGAGATTTCGAATTAAGTTTGATTAGGCCTATATCTAAATCTCATGATATTTCAAACACCCGGACACTTGAGGCTGAGAATGTAGTAGTCCAGTCTTTGGATAAGTAGGCATGAACTAGATCCACACCTTGGCTATTTCAAGGTTTAGCAAGTAGCGTGGCCAGGATAGACAGTGGTGGCTCCCATTTTACCATCAACCAGACTGTCTTCGTCGACAGAAAATCTTCGGTCCCGAAAGTGTCGACTTAGGCGAGGTTTAGGCTACTGTACCGGTACTAAAACTGAAAATTTTCATTCTGTTGAAGATGTCTGTCTCCCATCTACAGCGGATTTTTTCCCGAAAATCGCCCAAATGACGCTGGTAATTGCAGCATAACCTTTGAAATACAATGTCCATCGCATTTCTTATACCCACGTGCAAAGATGTAAACATAAACAAACGTCCCCATTGGTTGAAATGATCGTCACTACTCGGAACCATGATTACGGCGATAAGATGACGTAAATCTAGGAAAACCAGTAACAACATTTCCTATTTTGCTCGGAATAATTCGGCACAGATCGGCAATTCCGAGTGATAATTATATGCACACGGGGTCAAGAGGTCGGCGTGGTATAAAACGGAAACCTGAATTTCATTCTTGTATATGGAACGACTTTAGCAGAGCATTTATTTACAGTGCCAGTTACGCTACAGTATCACTGGAGCGATTCCAAAGGGACTTTGTGCCAGACCAAGATGCTGTCAATTTGTTTATGACGGCAAAGATCCACACCTTGGCTAAGGTTTAGCAAGTAGCGTGGCCAAGATAGACAGTGGTGGCTCCCATTTTACCATCAACCAGACTGTCTTCGTCAATAAACAAAAGGCCCTCTCGCTGAAATACTAAAACTGAAAATTTTTATTCTGTTGAAGATGTCTGTCTCCCATCTACAGCGGATTTTTTCCGAAAATCGCCCAAATGACGCTGGTAATTGCAGCATAACCTTTGAAATACAATGTCCATCGCATTTCTTATACCCACGTGCAAAGATGTAAACATAAACAAACGTCCCCATTGGTTGAAATGATCGTCACTACTCGGAACCATGATTACGGCGATAAGATGACGTAAATCTAGGAAAACCAGTGACAATATTTCCTATTTTGCTCGGAATAATTCGGGACAGATCGGCAATTCCGAGTGATAATGATATGCACACGGGGTCAAGAGGTCGGCGTGGTATAAAACGGAAACCTGAATTTCATTCTTGTATATGGAACGACTTTAGCAGAGCATTTATTTACAGTGCCAGTTACGCTACAGTATCACTGGAGCGATTCCAAAGGGACCTGTGCCAGACCAAGATGCTGTCAATTTGACGGCAAAGATCCACACCTTGGCTATTTCAAGGTTTAGCAAGTAGCGTGGCCAAGATAGACAGTGGTGGCTCCCATTTTACCATCAACCAGACTGTCTTCGTCAATAAATAAAAGGCCCTCTCGCTGAAATACTAAAACTGAAAAATTTCATTCTGTTGAAGATGTCTGTCTCCCATCTACAGCGGATTTTTTCCGAAAATCGCCCAAATGACGCTGGTAATTGCAGCATAACCTTTGAAATACACTGTCCATCGCATTTCTTATACCCACGTGCAAAGATGTAAACATAAACAAACGTCCCCATTGGTTGAAATGATCGTCACTACTCGGAACCATGATTACGGCGATAAGATGACGTAAATCTAGGAAAACCAGTGACAATATTTCCTATTTTGCTCGGAATAATTCGGGACAGATCGGCTATTCCGAGTGATAATGATATGCACACGGGGTCAAGAGGTCGGCGTGGTATAAAACGGAAACCTGAATTTCATTCTTGTATATGGAACGACTTTAGCAGAGCATTTATTTATAGTGCCAGTTACGCTACAGTATCACTGGGTCGATTCCAAAGGGACTTTGTGCCAGACCAAGATGCTGTCAATTTGACGGCAAAGATCCACACCTTGGCTGTTTCAAGGTTTAGCAAGTAGCGTCGGGCCAAGATAGACGGTGGCTCCCATTTTACCATCAAGCAGACTGTCTTCGTCAATAAACAAAGGCCCTCTCGCTGAAATACTAAAACTGAAAATTTTCATTCTGTTGAAGATGTCTGTCTCCCATCTACAGCGGATTTTTCCCGAAAATCGCCCAAATGACGCTGGTAATTGCAGCATAACCTTTGAAATACAATGTCCATCGCATTTCTTATACCCACGTGCAAAGATGTAAACATAAACAAACGTCCCCATTGGTTGAAATGATCGTCACTACTCGGAACCATGATTACGGCGATAAGATGATGTAAATCTAGGAAAACCAGTGACAATATTTCCTATTTTGCTCGGAATAATTCGGGACAGATCGGCAATTCCGATTGATAATGATATGCACACGGGGTCAAGAGGTCGGCGTGGTATAAAACGGAAACCTGAATTTCATTCTTGTATATGGAACGACTTTAGCAGAGCGTTTATTTACAGTGCCAGTTACGCTACATATCACTACACTCCTCGCGCAGTGTCTTCTCACTCATACCTGTCGTCTATGAACGACAGGTATGAGTGAGAAGACACTGCGCAAGGAGTGTACATATCACTGGAGCGATTCCAAAGGGACCGAGTTTGTGCCAGACCAAGATGCTGTCAATTTGTTTATGACGGCAAAGATCCACACCTTGGCTTTTCAAGGTTAACAGCAAGTAGCGTGGCCAAGATAGACAGTGGTGGCTCCCATTTTACCATCAACCAGGCTGTCTTCGTCAATAAACAAAGGCCCTCTCGCTGAAATACTAAAACTGAAAATTTTCATTCTGTTGAAGATGTCTGTCTCCCATCTACAGCGGATTTTTTCCGAAAATCGCCCAAATGACGCTGGTAATTGCAGCATAACCTTTGAAATTCAATGTCCATCGCATTTCTTATACCCACGTGCAAAGATGTAAACATAAACAAACGTCCCCATTGGTTGAAATGATCGTCACTACTCGGAACCATGATTACGGCGATAAGATGACGTAAGTCTAGGAAAACCAGTGACAATATTTCCTATTTTGCTCGGAATAATTCGGGACAGATCGGCAATTCCGAGTGATAATGATATGCACACGCATTCTACGTTGTGAGATACTTTTTCGATGTTTCACTTCTGACGAGACGAAAAGTATCTCTACTGTATGAAGAATACCGCCATCTTGGATAGACATTCATCCGCGTTAGGAGCACTACTTAATACGTACTGCGCATGCGTAGACAACATGCAGCATCCAGCAACATAATATCATACTTTTCTTGATCTTAATCTTATGTACGCATAAATCTATAGTTTTAAGTAATTCATATATACAATGATGAATTTTCAAAAAATATGCGTATATCGTGTAATTCTAGACACCATCACCTGGGCACTATCCGGCGGACGAATGGATTAGTAAATCGCCGGAACTGAGGACCCAATTCCGTTTCAAGATGGCGCGTATTGTTATACAGCCGAG
>NMRB01000059.1:123940-134163 GCA_002633025.1 Notospermus geniculatus
CCCCCCCCCCCCATTTGATGGAGAGCGGGTTCTGCAGTACTGGTATTTTCAGTGAGTTTCATTTTGATAGGACGATCTCTCAAAAAGTAGGTTATCATTTCAGGGTAGGCCTAGGCCGTATATAATAAAGTTTAATCTCAAATCTATTGTGTTGTCAATGTCATGCTGTTGGGGCATTTTCTGGCTGTCAGCCTAAAAAATTAAGAGTAGAAATCTCTTACTAGGCCTAGGCATAATTTAAAATCTCTTAAATTCTTGTCACCTGAAATAGGCCCAATTCAATCAATGAGAAATGAGTGGTTATGCTGTGTAGGGCAGGCCTTTATTTTTTGCACCACCTGTGCAAATTCTTACACTTGGACGCATTATAGGGATGAGCATTCAAAACTGAGAATTATTTTGTCCTGGTTATCCAAGACCCTGTCCCAGTTGTCAATTTTGACCTGATTATGGTAAATGTTCATTTCAAAACTACTTGTTATGTATTATATAAAATGTTCATCATGTTTATTTGCAATTACATGTATACTTGCTTATAATGAATTTTTGCTTGTTGTACAATGGATACTGGTATTATGTTACACAATCTGTACTGGTCAAATATTGTAGCTTTTGTGTGGAATGAACTTTCAATTAGGCCTACATACAAGCAAAAATATTTTTGATACAAGGAATTTGACTTGGTTTTAAATTTGGGTAGAAATAGGGCTGAAATCACATCTAAGAAATCATGTCCTACGATTCTTCTATTCCCACCAGCGCGTGGTGTGCCCATATTCTTCTGAGAAATGTATGGTGCCTGATGTTCACAGGATGGTAGGCCTATTACCGGTACCAAAAATAGATAATCTCTTATCTATTTTTGCCGGTACTTATACTGTAATCGGGAAATCCAAGACCATAACGCATGACAGTGAACAAAGTCAGGACTGAGTCAGTCCTAAAGTCTTTGTACAAGATCGTGTAACCAGTTTTGATTTTTCATCTGAATCTGTGTCATTCACTTCCTTGTCAATGTCATGTCTTCCTTGTCTCCATCCTTGCAGATGCTTCATGATCACAGTGAAAACCGGGTGCTAGGTTCGCAGCAGCAACCATGACATTGCCGACATACCGGTAACTAGGAAAGAGGAATGCTCCCTTGATCTTCCTGGTTTGTTAGTTGTACTAGTCGATACAACCTAGTCAAGTCTAGTCTTTTTGTAAAGTGAGGATAAGTGTGATAAGTGAGATGGATAAGTGAGGATAAGTGAGATGTACCGGTACCATTGAAGATGGAAGATCGAACAATCAAAATTATATTTGCCATCAGTTTTGTTGCATTGTTGGTGGGTTGTGCCATGATACCAGGCTTGAAGATCTTGATTCATGAAGAAGTATTAAAGGTAAGTGTTTGTAGGATTGTTCCTTTTGTTTTGCCGCTTTGAGTCATTTGTGTGGAGTCTAGGAAGCCCGTCGGATGTCGCATTTGAGGATAGTGAATTGCCTTGGTGAACCCGCACATTTCAATAGCTGAAATGTACATTTACTTCGTAACAGGTAAACAGTAGGAGATCAATGTGCAGGCAATCTGACAGCCCTTGTTGATCATTCTGAGCGACATCAGACAGGTTTTCCTAGACTGCCTCACATACATGTACCAGTACATGTATGTGGTCATCAGACTTGTCCTATTGTGATTTCATCTCAGTTAAATGAACGAAGATCTGGCGTCCTCCATCTCAAGATATTTTTCCACACGTCTGGATTCGCATCCAGGGCACACACTGGTGTTCGGACTCAAGGCCATACTCAGATCCAAGTTAGCTATGGCATGTATGTATGCAGCTGACGGAAGCTCGGCATGCTGGATTCGTCCAATGTCTCCAGATACATGTTAGAGTGACCAAGTTAGGGGAACTTGCTCACCTCATAATTAAATGTCTTTATTAGTTTAAACATCACAATAGTTGATTTAATACCGGTAATTGTGTTCGTAATTGTCTTTTCAGAATGTCTACCTCAGAGAGGGTTCAGGTGGTCCGTCCCCAGCCTATAAAATGTGGATGAAGCCAACAGTCCCCATCTATATGCAATTCTATGTATTTGATGTGGTCAACTCGGCAGAAGTTACAGCTGGAGCAAAACCTTTCCTGATGCAGAAAGGACCATACACTTATAGGTACGTGATTTTGAACCCTGTTGAAAACGTTCATTACTTATCTAATCTTGTACAGTGTATTGGATTTTTCCATCAGGGCTGAAGCCAGGGCTCGTCTTTTAAGATGCGCACCTAAATTCATGCCGAGGGGCGAAAAAAAATATGTGCCTAGCACTCAAAAAAGTTGAAATTCTGTGCGCCTTGCAAATCTGTAATGTTGACGGATGTTATGAGAGAGAGTGTGTGGTTATTGGCTGAAGATGGCATTTCAATTGCTCAGTTTGAACCAATGTCAATATAAAAACGAAGAACACAGATGGCGCTGCAATCACCATAGGAAAATGAGTGCCTAAAACAATTGAGGTGCTCAAAAAACTGAGTGGTCCTAGGAACAGGGCATCTAAAGTTACCCATTGGATGTGGTCTTCGCTTGCACCCGGCCTCGGCTTACTCTCCCATGCAACGGAACAACCTGGGATGATCAATCAGTCCATGTGGCCCAGGCTGGATTCGTACCCGGGACCTGCTCCTATCCTGTTGCATTGACTGTATCATTCATCTACATGTATCACTCAATTTACTTCAATCTCTGTAGTTTTGAGTAATCCCATTCCAGAGAGTCGCGTCAAAAAGTAAACATCACCCACAATGGAAATGGAACAGTGACATATGAAGAAATCAAAACGTACAGATTTGTTAGGTCCATGTCTGTTGGGGATGATTCTGAGAACTTCACGACTCTGAACATACCATTACTGGTAAGTTGAGGCTGTGACGGTGTTTGGGTGAAATCATTAGTAGCAGTTAATAGGAATTGATAATGCAGAAAAATATGGTCTGTATTATGTTTTGTACAGATAGCCCAGTGCCAGGCAGTGAGCCCTCATGGGGCTTATCTTAAAATTCCTGTGCAAGACCTATTTGTCCAAAGAACTGTGATTGAACATTGAAATTGTGAACCTGAAATTTGGCATGGTCTGGTCCCATTGTTTTAGAGTGTAGAAAAACCGCTGCTTAATCAATATGTGACCCAGTTATGGGAAGATAATAATTGATTTGAAACCAAAATTCTGGTTCGTTGATTGATCATAAATTTATCCACAGTCCCGGTGCTTTAACCACTTCACTACCAGTGCGTCCTTCGTCATATTCACTACATTTCTGTAATCTGCGTCATTATGACATCAGTATGATGCAATATAATGCGTTTCGGTGCATCATAAACGTGACGCAATGGTAGTGTCATGACATTGTGGACCATTATTCCTGTCTATCACATTGGATGCAACCGCATCATGGACCTGTATGCCGGTCTATGGCAGCAAAATGTGACCCGATGTAGCAAAAGTAGACGCATGTCGCAGGTGATCATCATTGGTCATCAGTTTACTCAACTATCATCACTGCTGTCAACTACTGTTGTCAACTTGCTGAGACGTACATTTCAGCTGTTGCGTTGTAAGGCTGTTAACCCTTTCCTCGTTTGTGACATGCACCTACGTTTGGTAGAGCGCGTCGAAAATGGTTGAAATGGCAATATCTTCCTTTGACTTTTCCAGACCCTTGTTGAATCTATGCGGTATGAACCGGATGGATTTCAAGATGTAGTCTCCCTTGCTTTGTCCCTGTTAAATGAGGATCTGTTTATCTACCGGTCTGTGAATGAGGTCATTTGGGGATATCACGATGAACTCTTGGCGATGGGCCACATACTGTTTCCTGATTGGATCTACACATCTTTCATTGGTGTATTTAGTAAGGTAAATAACAATTCACTTCTGGGATCTCTAACAGAAAGTGCCTGAGGAAGACCCCGGTTTTGGGGTTGAAAACTTGCAAAATTCAGAGACGACTTTATTTTTGCTATCGTAAACAACAATACCCCAGTACATACAAAATGAACAGTCATCAGTTTCATTAGGCTTCATGACTGCTTCGCGGGAATTTAGAATACAGCCCACTGCCTCAAAAGTCTCTTTTGTATTACAGAATAACAACACAGCTGACGGTGTGTACACCATATACACTGGAGAGACAGATATTTTAAAACTTGGAGTGATTGATAAATTCAATGGTTCAAGGTGCAGTATAGAGGCCTTGCAATGACATCATCCTGGCGGCCATTCTGGGGGGTACGGGGCGAGAGGTGTGAGCCGACCGTGATGTGACTTCCGTGAAGTACACCACGTGACTGTTTGACGTAACGTCACTGGGGCATATGCACGGGTCATTTCGCTGTGCCTCTGCAGCATTTGCCCTCCAGCATGGCGGCTTGTGGCGTCATTTGCAGAGCCTCCATTGCATAGGAATCTATTCATCCTCCTGTTTAGTTAGGAATAACTGAAGTCATTATATTTTTGATGAACCTTGTAAGTTGGATTTTTAATTTCTCTTCTTTCTGTTCGTTTTCCTCATGGAGAAATTGTGTCGAATTTGTTTTTTCAGTTCAGTGAATTTTTGGTCTGACAAGTATGCAAACATGATTAATGGATCTGGTAAGTTGATACCAAAAAATGAACAGAGTCCATCTGTTAGTATCATATTTAAGGACCATAAATTTACTAACTCAGATTGAGGATAGGTAGCAAACTACTACCGGATCGATTGATGAAACGTGTGCCATATTGCACAAAATGATGATTCAATTTGAGCCACCTACGATTTGTGTTAATTGGAATGAGGTGATACGGTACTTATTGTTGGGGATCTGTTACCTTAAAGTTGATTGAAAAATTCGTTTCAGATGGAACAATAGGGCCTCCATTTACACAGAAGTCTTGGACCATGTATAATTTTGTATCTGACATTTGTAGGTGAGTTCAGAAAATGAATTGAGGGCCTAGTATCCAAAGTATGCCCTTTCGCTGAGAGCCAGGGCAACTTTGTAATTCGACTGTGAATGGCTTAGGACTGTTAATGAAAATTAGCACCACAAGAAAGAGTTCGCTATCTTCTCTTGTCATTTGAAATGTGCTCTAGTCAGGGATCCAACCAGTGAGAATCCCTTTCTTTTTATCAACATGCAAAATCGCTGAAATGAGTAATCTTTCGCCGCGGTGGCACTCTGACAACTTTCCATCATTTCTTCGTACAGGTCTGTTCCTGGTGTTTTTGATGCTGAGGAAACCACTTCTCAGGGGATTAAACTGTGGCGATTTGTCGGACCTGATTGGGCGCTGGCATCAGCAGAAGAAAATCCTGACAATGCAGGATTTTGTACACCAGCTGGAAATTGTCTGGGAAATGGGGTCGTGAACATCACCATTTGTAAATTTAGTGAGTTTTACACAAACATTTATTAAAACAGAGTCTAAAAAACAAAACCCCTAATTTATAAAACTACCGGTATCTTAACCTGTTAACTGTGTAATTAATTTTTGTTAACATTTTTCTTTTTTAGAAAAAAATTTGCCAAAAGAAAACCAAAAGCATTTGACACATATAAAGGTTCCAGACGTAATATAATATCCTACGCACTTTGAAGCGCCATTTCCTTGCAAGGCGTACTATTACGCCTTACACAAGCTGAGATCATTGGGTGTTTTCGGTGTTCCCCGGATTTCGTAATGACGTAATAATACGCCGTACCAAGTTAACGGGTTAAATGCCTACAAGGTGAATTTGACAACATTGAATTGGCATGCGCCTACCCTCAACTTTTAGAAGCTACAAAGTGATATACCGGTACTTCATTTTCTGGCTCATTCTTGCTATAATGGATGAAATAGCATCATTAGCTCACCGTGGTGAGCTTTTACAATGGTTGTGCGTCCGTCGTCCGTCGTTGTCCGTCGTCCGTCGTCGTCGTCGTGTTCCGTTAGCAGGGCACGTTTCGTAACCGCCAGAGCTATTGATCTGAAACTTGGTACATATATACCCCTAGGTCAGATGACCCATGACACCAAGTTTCGGTCCGATTCGACTCTTAGCTTGGCCACCAGGTGGCGGAAACCGAAAACACAAAAAGTGCAATAACTCCTGAACTAATGACTAGATCTTCTCCAAATTTTTATCATAGGTGTATCTAATAAGGATACATAACATATATAACGGGTTTTTGATTTGACCTACTTTTCAAGGTCACAGAGGTCAAAGTTCGACAAAAGTGACGAACCTGCCACAGTTTGTCATTATTTCATCAAGCAACTTCATATCTTGCATAAACATGCATTCGAGGGGTACCTTTAAAAATACCAAGTTTCGGCCCGATTGGACATCCAATATGGCCGCCAGGTGGCGTAACCTGAAAATCAAGTAACTGCTATTACTCAGGAACGACTTGACGTGGAGTGCTCAAATTTGATATTTACGTCCCTCTAGATGACCTTTACGTGCATGTCGAATTTCGGACTGATTTGACTTCCAAGATGGCCACCAGGTGGCGTAACCCAAAAATCATCAAAGTGCTATAACTCAGCAACGACTTGACCCAAAGTGCTCCAATTTGCTATGTGGCCCTCTGCAGATGACCTTTATGTGCATGTGAAGTTTCGGCCTGATCAAACATCCAATATGGCCACCAGGTGGCGTAACCCGAAAATCATCAAAGTGCTGTAACTCAGGGACGACTTGACCCAAAGCGCTCCAATGTGCTATGTGGCCCTCTGCAGATGACCTTTATGTGCATGTGAAGTTCTGGCCCAATCGGACATCCAATATGGCCACCAGATGGCGTAAACCGAAAATCGTCAAAGTGCTGTAACTCAGGAACGACGTGACCCAAAGTGCACCTACTTGGGAATGACTTTACCCAGATTGCTCATCCCTCTGTCATTAGACTGTTATGTCCAACCCGGTGAGCACATGGTCCATGGACCATTTCATTTTTCTTATTCCTTATTTTCAGTCGATCACTTCCACCTACCCATCATAGTGTCCTTTCCACACTTCTTATTGGCTGACAAAAAATACCAAGAAGGTGTTTATGGCATGCATCCAAATCCGGTGGAACATAGAACAGAGATTGGAATAGAGCCGGTTAGTACATGTTCACAGTTCATTGTTCTCTGCTAAACTCACAGCATTGCAGCGTGGCTACCGTCCATCTCAATAGCGAATTCCACTGGGATTTCTTTGAAATGAGAATCGTACCAATCTTTGAACTGTTCGACAACCAAATGAAACTTGGAAGTTACCTCCACTTCATCCCTTCCTCTTGAAACTCATGGTCGGTTCTCTATTTCATTTTCAGACGACAGGATTATCACTAAAAATAGCCAAAAGGTTGCAGATTAATGTGTTTGTACAGTCATACACACACATTAGGTAAATAGTGCTCCTGAAATGAATTACTCATTACTGGTAAATGCAAGCTGATGGATCCTGCATCATCAGGGTCTCCCCAAGTTCTCAATCTCTCACCCTTGTCACTAATTGTTGGTAGCAGTTGGACCGTTAAGGCGCGACTCCACTAGACACTTTTCAGTGTTAGAAGTCACTGTCTGAGAGAAAATCTCTAGTGGATAACGAAACGACAGAAATTTTTTTGGAAGTTTGTGTCCGAAGTCACTGCTGTCAAGTGGAAGGATTATTGAAAGATTATGTCATATAGTAATAAATAACTCGCGGCAGACTTCTTAATTCGAAGTGGATAGACGTTTGACATTTCTGTCAAGAGTTGGCTGACAGAAAGTGTCGACATAATCTGTCTTGTGGAGTAGCACCTTTACGGTCTTAGCTTCTCAGGATTTTGCCATTTGAGCAGAATTCAGGCAATTTCTGAACTTTTCCATTTTACTGATGCCGCATGCTTTTATCTTTCAGACAAACTCACAATGTGTCAGACACTGTGTTTCCTGTTTTTTGGATAAATGAGGTTAGTCTTTCCCAAACACGTCAAATACCTAAACGTAATTTCAGAATTCTTTTTATTATCAGGCCTTTAAATTCCCCTGAAGTCCAGACACCCTCTATTTTTTTACCTTATTTTGGGGACATTTCGTTGCATATTCATCTCCATCTCGAAGCCATCAGTCACCAAGGAGACTGGGTTTTGTAGTTATGAGAGTCATAGAAATAAAGAAAATCCCGTCCTTCATGTTTGAAAACTGCAGGAGAGCTACTTATTACACTCCTCAGAAGTGCTAGGAGAGCTATTAGCTCTCGGGAAAAACTTAAAATGACAAAGCTTTGTTTCTTCATGGAGTTTTTGTTTTCTGGAGGGGCTGAATTTGGGGACACCGATTTTGGGGACATTCATTTAGTGGGAATTTGGGCGACACCGTATAACGGCGTCGTTTTGGGGGAATCTAAAGGCCTGATTATGTTGCAACTTTGGGTTATTCATACACGTTTACTTTCAAATATAAAAAGCTGTTGTTGCTGGCTTAAGCTGATTGACTTGCCTTAAAGCCTCATTGTATTGAATTTTACGATATTTTCAAAGTGTTATGAGAGTGCAGGTATAGGTCTCATAGCCTCTTGAAGGTCCCCAAAATACTTGCCTGATACGTACTTCAACGAATCAAGCCCTAGTTTTCAGCACACATTGAAAAAACTGAAGGCAGAGCTCTAATGTATTCAGATAGAGCATAGTACATTTTACACTACACTAACGTCGGAGGACGTAAGTACTTTCTGAATTCAATACAGTGAGGCTTTAAATATGTGACCTCCACGACAAAACCAGTCGGAAGTTGCGCGGAAAATGAGCCTAAACGTACTGAGATGACACAAAGAAATTAATAGAATCACTCAGACTTCACAATAGACAGACAATATTGAAATTGACAGATAATTCATTCCCAACTTGCCAACTTCAGAGCGACTTCCGACTGGTTATGTGGTGGAGGGTTACTCACATACCGGTATATCTTTTTGACTACAGGTACCTGAACATTTTAATTTCAGAGTGCTGTGATAGATGATGCCACTGCCAACATGCTGAAGGATATGCTATTTACACCCATGTTGGTGGGTTACACGATAATGTATTTGCTGATAGGGATTGGTGGTTATGTTGTTCTGGCTGTGATTATCTATACTTTCCTCAGGATAAATAGGGTAAGACTGATCAAGAAATTCATCGTCAGTTGTCATGGAATTGACAATAGGTGTATGCCATGATTCATACACGTGGTCTTTGGAGGTCTAGCGGTCAAACATGCTTGACTTTCAATCATAACAGGGTCAGTGCGTGGGTTCGATCCCCGGCCAGGACATGTATGTGAAAAGCTGTGAACCAATTAGAGTCTGTCGGATGAGACTCAAAGCCTTGG
Organism: Notospermus geniculatus; assembly: GCA_002633025.1. Classification (NCBI taxonomy): domain Eukaryota; kingdom Metazoa; phylum Nemertea; class Pilidiophora; order Heteronemertea; family Lineidae; genus Notospermus; species Notospermus geniculatus. The sequence goes on from NMRB01000059.1 coordinate 133,298, forward strand.
TCCCTTGTACCTGAGTGTCTATGCCAGGGCAGGTAAAAGACACCACACAGGTGGACAGTAGCCTGTCATTGACTCCAGCCCGTAGTATAAGCTTAAGATCCAAAAGGGTTATAAAGCTTCAAATTATCTATCTGTCATTATGGATGACCATGGGGTGCATTTCTTCTCGGTGGCGTCAAATTCCATCATGTTCTAGGACCGCTGACTGGTGGTGACTGGTCTTACAGCAGTGGAGTCTCCCATTGCAGCAGATGTAAAAACGTACCAAGTCAATAGACGATATCATTCCAAAAGAGTGCAGCACCTGACGGGTCAGTGTCATGAAGTCCCGCATGTCATTTCTGAACGCCATTATGCGGCTAAAAAAAATCCAGTTGTTTCAGCGATCATGATTTTGTGAAACAATTTGATTTTTTTCGTCTCGCGTTACGACATCATGAAATGACGTGTGGGACGTCATGACGCTGACCCGTCAGGTGCTGCACTCTTTTGGAGTGATAGCGTCTATTTAGTATTACCGGTACGATGGACGGCCACTTTTTCATAAGGCCTAAGTATCATACATTTGAATCTGCATTTTAACCGTCCCTATTCACTTCTACATAAAATCTTTCATGCTTTGTTCCAGGGCAAGGGTAGAAAAAATGAACCACCTTTGCAACCAACCGCAGTAAGTGTTCGAGCGGAGTCTAATGAAACATCAAGTTTGATTACAAATGCGACAAATAAATCCTACATGACAAATAATTCTTTGGAGAATTCACCTGTGCAGTGTTCAGATCTTCGTTCAGAGTCTGAATGATACTAATATTGCAGCAGTTTTGTTCAGGTGTGGATCCAAGGGGACGGGGGGGGGGGGGGCCCCC
>NMRB01000059.1:134181-171268 GCA_002633025.1 Notospermus geniculatus
CCCGGCACAGGCCCCCCCCTTTTGGCCAACAAATCTGTAAAATTGACCCCGAAATTCTGGAACTTGGCGCATATTTCAATGTTCCCAGCACAGGGCGCCCCTCTTTTCCCAAATCCTGGATCCACCCTTGCTGTTTATTAGAAAGTGCTAGTCGTCTTCCACTGGTCAGGAGCCCGAGATCAGGAGTCAGTGTCAGCAACTTCCTCGGTGCTATTTGTACGTTGTCCTTCAGTTTTATTTGAGGGGTGCTATTGCTCAATTCTGATGTGTTAAAAAAACCTGTATGGCTCCCATATTACATGTATTATGTTGTTGATACATAGTCACTGGTTGATTGTAAAGCACCATGTTTATAATACTAGTCATAATATTCAGACATCTATGCAATTTGCTCGATATATTTCATTTTACACCCTGGCTGATTTTCAAATTATTTGCTGATGTGCTACCATTAGTTGTTCAATGAATGTGCAAGTATTTATGTGTTAATCAATCCATGTACATTATCTTGTAAGATTAAATCATTATTCATCTACTACATTGTTCTTGTCTGTCTATTTCTGTCTATTTCTGTGTCCAATAAAATCAAACCTCTTACAACGTACCTCTCGGGACTAAGGAAAATGTGACCCGCTCTGGCAAAAGCAGACGCATGTCGCTGTTAGCTTGGCAGGTTGAGACCAAATGATTGCCTACTTCAGTATTGTCCATTATGAAATCTGAAACAATCTACATGTATTTCTTCCATTCTCTCCCGGTGTCATCTTAGTTTGTTGGGACTTGCCTTCTGAGTGCCATGAGACTGGTTTTGCCAGACTGGGTAACAAATGATTCACTGTAGGCCTATCCAAAGTATGTTGTAAGCAGGGTACAATATTCAATACATTTCTATATTGATGGGACCTGAGGAATGGTACTTAGAAAGGGTATACATGGTGTAAGTGTTGTTGACGGAGTGTTGGAATGTTTAGACTGTACTTTGAGGGTACAGTCTAAACATTCCAACACACCCAGGCTAGAAAACTACGAGGAGTCAAGTGGATCGTTCTCCCAAACCCCTCATCCCGAATTCCTCGAAAAGTAATCCCCAAGTGGTGATTCAGTTTTCCTTTCCTTATTGGCTGCTGTTGGTCTTGTCATTTGATATTATACACCCTGTTGGTTGGTGGAAGTGAACCCAACACCATAAACAGCAACAGGCATGATTTGAAAGTGAGCATTTTATTTATTCATTATACATGTACATAACATTGCATTGCAAAATTGCTGTGCAAAGCCTTATCACATCTAGCATGAACATTTTAACAGTGAATTCGATGAGCAGAACACAAGTTCCTCACAAGGGTCCCCAACATAAGAAGAAGCACAATCGTCCAGGCAGTGGGCCACATCGTCCTCACAGCTTCAGATGGACTGAGCTAACTGGGAGGAGTCAAAAGAGAAGAATCTGCTACAGCTTGCATCGGGGAAGCCAAGTGATTTGCCCTGTTCTGCTCAACACCATGCAATGGGGTCAGGGTTTCCGCCAGGATTTTCAAGGAGAAAAAAAAATTTTGAAAAAATTTTTTTTTGAAAAAAAAATTTTTCGAAAAAATTGTTCTCGTTTTTTTTGGTTAAAAATGGCCTCCAGAGTCATTTTTACACTCCAAAATGCAAAATTAGTCTTCATTCTGCATGAAAATTGCATTTGAAATGTAAGAAATTAAAGAAAAACACTACTGAAGTGAAAATAGTGATGTTGGAAAATGGTTAGTCTGCAAACTTGAGGGGGGGATATCCCCTCCTTGAAATGTTTGAGGAGGGGATCATCCCCCCTCTCCCCCCTCTGGAAGAAACACTGGGGGTACCGGCAAAACTAATCCGCGATGCGGCACTGACTATCAACCAGGTCAGAACTGCGTCATTGAAAGTGAGGCTAATGTTATTTTCCAATTAATTCTGAATAGCACACCCTGTTTCTAGGCCAAATATATCTAAAACATTGCACTCAATTTCTAATTTTACTTTTGTATCATTTAAAAGTACAGAACTGCTAAAATATATCTTATTGCTTTTGAGCAAAAATCCCTGCGGGAACATGATGGATTTAATCGATTAAGTTGACAATTTTACCATAAACAACAGGCCGATGCTCGACGTCATGGGTTGTGAATGACACACGATGCCTGATGACGTTCAACAGTCCCAAGGCATGCGCACTTGCATTTCAACCTGGTTGATGATTAGCGCCTCCTTTTGTTTGCTGGTACCTCATTGCACACCATAAGTAATCTATTAGTACCGGTACCCGGTACCGATACTTGTTAAATTTATTTTGTGTTGAGAATTTAATTCCTCTATCATACGAGGTTTGAGTGTCGTTTTTCAAGAAGTCTGTAGTTGTCCCTGAAGATACCTTATAACAGTGACTTTATAGTTCACATGTTGTCTATCACATACTCTGCTTGCTCCTCATTTAATCCCAGCTTCTTTCCCTCCTGAAAGAGACGATGAAGTGATCAGCAATAGTTTCATATTGGCCGAATCGACTAAAGAATGAGCAGCCAACTCAGGATTCGCCTTTTCCTTGCTTTCCATTGGAGCGATTTGGTGCACATATATTTTCCACCCAAAAGTTGACCAGGCCTACGTGTATTTCTATCAAGACGATCCTCACACGCCAAAACGCGGTAATGGAAATGTATTGATGTGAATACCACTGGATCGACATTTCGGTGCATGATTTTGGACGCCAAATCACTCAAATGTGAGTGCCTCATTTCAAACGAAATTTTTTTACATCAATAAGGGACATCAATTTTTCAGAATTTTGTTCAGAATACTGAATTGAAACGAGAGCCGAGTGCCATTATTAGCTCCAGATAACATTGGGTGGAGAAAACCTGTGCCATATGGGCTAAGTGATGAGCGTCGCCCTCTCACTTTCTCAGGGTTCAAAGTTCATGACCATTCCGTCTAAAATGTGACCTGGATTTTGCTCTGTGCGACCCAAAAATTTGATGTCCTAATGTGCGCGACTTGATTTTTTTGCCTGTTCAACCAAAATCTGCTTTTTCGGAATGTGAACTTTGATCCTGCCTCTCTGTCACAAGACACGTGGTACGAGGAGGATCGAACCCGGAACCTCAGCGGTGACAGCCGCTGATGTTTCTGTTGCACCACTCTGACAGCCCGGACCCACTTTAATAAGATGTTGGATTTAAATGGATACGTACCGCTTCGAAAGTTTTCGTTTCTCCAAAACCTCCAAGGAAACCATTCAGCCGTGCTGCAGCATGAGATTTGATGAGTTCCTCATCCGAAAGTTGCAGGCTGTGGAGGAGAGCGGGATGCTGACGCAGAAGATACTTTTGATGATAGCTGAAATAAATATTGGATGGGCAATTGTTACATGAAGTGGCTCTGCCAAATGGGCAGTAAGGTATCCAGGGAACAATAGAAAGTGGTGGCAACTCCTTTCCATGTTATACACCAAAATCACGAATCTGGGACGGTTTCAACTTGTTCGGAACAGTCTTCAGCTAAAGCAAGAAGAGCTAAAGCAAGATAGAGTGGTGGCGATTTCTTTTCACGTAATAAACCAAAATCACTTATCTGACTACTGTATACGCAAATATTTTCGCGGGATAATATTGCACGAATTGAACATTTTTTTTCTGTTTCACGTAGATTAATGTTCACGTCAAGGGCAGGGAAGGAACTGACTGGATTGTTGACAGGAAACTTTTATACGTGTATTAATATTCGCGGCGAAATTTTGATTTCGCGATTTTCGCGAGAATTTTTACACGCGAAAATATTTGCGTATACGGTATTTCAATTTGCCAAACAAGAATCCAACAAAACATACTTCTCCGCATTGTAAAATGTTTCTGCAGGTAATATCTTCGTCTGTATCTTCTTTGACGTTGTCTTCTGGTGGTCTTGCATACTCTGCTCAGCAAGGTCTTTTTGGTTGTCATCATGGTAGAAAATGGCCGACATGTACTGGCGGCTTCGACATGATGTGGAGTCATGATTCTTCCAGAACATCTTCAAGAGCTTATCGTATGACGTTTTTCCTGGGTCGTAATCAATGTCCACCGTTTCTGTGTGGTCACCACTGTGGAGAAATATTTGCAAGGTCATGTTGTTGCATATCAGCATATGGAAATATGGCTCTCTGTAAGGCCATTCTTTTTTTATTTGTTGTTTAGCGGACCCGCCGTAGTTAGATTTTGGCAATTTGGAAAAAAAATAAAATTGAAAAAATACGACTTTTTTTATTCTGGCCGGTCCTGTTTTTCAACCTTTCAATGTTTTTTTCAAAAGCGGGAGATTTAAATCTCGCGCCAGTCGTTGTCAGATCGTGATCAGCGCCCTCAATCGATCTTGGGACGAACCATAAACTGGTACCCGGCATCCACCAGCGTAAATAGTCGCCTACGACATGTATGAGAGTAGACGTCAATGCATGCTGTTGTGTAGTGTGAGATGGGCGTGTGTGAAGTTGCTGATGTTTTGATGATATTTGAGTTTTTTTATTTCCGCCTGTCTTGGTTTCACTGGATAAAGGCTTGCTAAAACGGAAAATTAAAATCCATCAGAAAGATTGGACTTTTATTTTTATTTTTTTTCCTGTCTCCTGTCTTGAGTTTACTGGGAAAAAATCCACTAAACAACAAATAAAAAAAAAAAATGGCCTAAGGGACGATTTAATAGACGTTTGCTAAGCTAACCATTGGTTCCACCAAAAATAGATAGGCGTGCGAAAAGTGTACAACTAAATTTTCACCAAAAAGCCCTGTTTGGATGGATAGTAAGCGCTATACAGAGCTTTAGAAAACAGGGCTTTTGGTGAAAAATTTAGTTGTACATTTTTCGCATGCCTGTCTATTTTTGGTGGAACCAATGGTTATAGCTTAGCTAACGTCTATTAAATTGACCCTAAAACAGGCATGACAGGGTCATTTGGACATCTACTCTGTTGTACATCAGAAGGGAGGCAGGCAATAGTAGAACCTAGTGTCATATGAAATGACCTGAGTCTCCGGATGTGTATGAAGTGGCATTCTTCCCGAAGACCATGTTACATAAAACCATCAGGTAGTTAGTTGTCACCACTTTATACTAGATGGCAGCACCGTCACTGTCAAAATCACAGGCGAGAATTGAAAGTTAGAAAAGAATTGCAGTACCCGTACTTACAGACTATGGTAGGTGGGGAACTTCTTGGTCCCTCCTGTATAACCCACCCTAGTGCGGATGACCCCGGGGGCACAGCCGAACTGTGCCTCCGGAAACCAAAATCAGCTCAGGGCGAATGTTGCTGTTAGTGTTGCTACACTTGGCTCAAAAAAAGGCATTTTTGCAGCCGGAAGCTGGAAGTAAACAGATGCAAGAAGTATACGCAACTTAGATGTAGGGTAGGCCTGAAGGCCCATTTCCAATACCATGACTGTTGCAGCGAGTGCTGGTGGGTTTTTTGCAGGTTTTTTTTTCAGTTTTCAGAAGGCCTATGCCTAGGCCTATGCATCATCCCGGCCTAGGCCTAGGTTAGACCTATGCCTGTGATTGTGAAAACTGCACTCAATGGTCACCGCAAACGTGTGGGGACGGGAGCTGAGCTAACTTTAGAATCCCCGACTGGAATGGAAGTGACGTTACTCCATGGCACACATGCACAATAGAAATCTTGTTCAATGCGGCTTTATTCTGTCAATATTGGCGACCTTTTTTGGGCACTCTTCTTCAGTGATTCTCAATTAAAAAATTCCTTCCGGGAGCTGAGAGGTAGGCCTAGGGGCCTAGGCCTAGTCGGTGCTGCTGCTGTGCTGATGTCTGACGGAGCGACTTGAAAATCCCCTACTAGGGCCCTACATGTTGAAGGGTTTACAGTAGGCCTAGGCCTAAGGACGGTCAACGTCACTGATTGTGCTTGACTTGCACACTGTCTGCTGAGTGACCATGGTGACGGATACATGTAGGCCTACATACATTACAATACATGCGGCGTGCAGTAGTCATGGTAGTAGGCCCAACCATGCAACCTGCATTGATCATCATCAGATCATGCAATGCATGAACCATGAATGATGGCATGAACATGAAAACGCTCTGCCAGAGAGATCAAAAAGATTCGAATCACAGTTTTATGGGTACTAACGGATTCCGTGGATCCCATTGAATCAGTTAATTACCTTTGGGGAAGAAAATGTGAACAGTTGACGAGCTGTCACCCTAAGAAATGACATCGATTTTCTGCTGTAGCTGTGTGGTTTGTTTTGCTTGTGTAATCAGACACACGTGCATTCATCATGTTCATGAGGTCAAGGTCAGGCAGCGATGCATAATGAGGTAAATAAAAGCACGTGTAATTTTCCCGCGAAATACGAATGGTCTCATCATGGAATATTCATCATACCGTGCCGACCGCGGAACAGCTTCGTGACGTCATAGAATTCCGATATGGCTGTTCAAATATGGTGGACAAGTGGGGGTTTATTAGCAGTTCATTCGCAGTTATGCAAAAAATAGCGATTCGAACGAACTCTATCGACCTGTAAAAAGCTTGTGTTATTGTTCAAAATATGCCTTGCATTTTATTGTACAGTAGTAATGCTACGGATTCAGGAATGCACTTCTGATGCACTGACTAAGGAGATTTTTTACCAATGGATATTGGTGGTCCCGATGCCGTTGCCAGAGGCGGGAGAGAAATTGACCAATGGAAGACTTTGTTGTTGTTTTCATTCCGCATGCGGCGAGAAGAAACACGTGGTTTTAGCAGGGGGAAATCTTATCGCCGGAGCAGTTCCTCCCTGTGGAATTTACCAATAGAAAATGAATGTGTGGCACCCTAACGTATATTGTAGAAAGATATACCTACAAAACGACACCGATTTCGTCCTAGTTCACTTTTCAGAACAGGTCCGGAGATGGTGTTGAATATTTGGGTTGGAATTCCCTGTCAAGTGACCCAAAGATACCTGTGGTTCAATCTAAAAACGTCCGGTCAGGCTTCCTTTACATGGAAGTATACGGTATACGAAAATGCCGGTTAACAATGGCTTCACGGTGGTGAATCCTCGGAATGCCTTTGTTAACCCGCGTTTTCGTATACCGAATACTTCTATGTAAGGGAAGCCTCAGAGAATTCCAACCTGGCAACAAGATGGAACATTCCCGGTGTAAAAGAATCTAATGTTCCCTGATATGTGATGTCGCCAACAATACATTTACCGATTAAGCGACACCATTGAACAGGACTCTAGAGAGACCAATATCCTTAATAAATCTTGTGACAAACAATACACGGTGACAACAGGAGGGTGGGGCAACCGGTAGATTCTATCACACCGGCCTGCTCATGTTCAATTATCAACTTCCAAATCAGAAAATTCAGATAGCTTTGCCACAGGGGGCAGCAAGAGCGATCATCTATTGAAAACCCTAAAATTTATACTATTGGAATTACATGTATTTGCATGGCCCTGAGTCCCAGAGAAGTCTTAGGAATGAAAGTCAGGTGTTATATCTGCCAGTGTTTCTGTGGGTCAGAGTGTCCCCTTATTAGGGAGGTTTCGGAAGCGCCCGGTTAGGCCCTACGACGACGTTTATCTATTGTGTGGGTATACCCAAACAATAGATAAACGTCGTCGTATGGCCTAACCGGGCGCTTCCGAAACCTCCCTATTGTTTGGGAAACGCTGACAGATAGATCAACATGTTTCTCTGTGTGTCCTCTATTGTCAAGTCGCTGCTTATTCCGTCAGACAATAGGAGGGGAGCACTCACAGATGGGGAACACTCACAGATGTTACACCGGGACGCAGTAGTCTGCTATTGCATGGCTTTGTTCGAATGGTCATAGTCTCTTTAGTCATTTATCCTAATCTCTCGTCCAACAATAAAAGCGGACTTAGATTCCAGGGGGACTTTGATCCATGCCACACCAGTTTTGCCTTTGGCGTGCCAAGGCTCGATTGCACGCCGGATTTTCTATTTTCTTTATTCAGTAACGTTTAGGCCTATTGATTCTCACTCGTTTTATTTTATTATCATCCGTCGAGTTCGTGTTTTTTTCATTCCATTTTCCAGTTCAATGTTACCAGACTATTTCAATTTTTCGCTGCATTTACGGTCGTACCCTCCCTTAATGGAAACAGCAAGGAGGGGAGGAGAGGTTGTGAAGGCCCAAGATGCGAGGATGCACTTGCTGCTGCTCTCGACTTTCCACCGCCCCCGATCGCTCCTGCAGTATTTTCCGCGTCGAATTGCCTGCCGCATGAGGATACCGGAAGGGGAATCCCGCGGGCATCATGTTCAAGGACATTTCTGGCGTCATTTTCATGACCACCGCACGCAACCGCGTCGCGCTATGTCGAAACTGACACCGCTTGGCGATTTTTTCAACGCATCGTACCACATCGCACGGCGCCGCCGGTGTGAACGAGGCTTACTGGCGGCGCGGTGCGATGTGGTGCGGTGCATTGAAAAGATCGCCAAGCGGTGTCAGTTTTGACATATAGCGCGGCACGGCGCGACGCGGTTGCGTGCGGTGGTCTTTCAAATTGTGCCAGCAGAAATGTCCTTAACATGATGCCGCGGTGGAACTTACGCGGCAGGCGATTCGACGCGGAAAATACTGCAGGAGCGATGGGGCGGTGGAAATCGCTCGACGTGTCCTATTGCTTCTTACGCTAAGAATCCATTCACGCGATTTTCTTGCCGCAGACGCTCGGAAGCATTGTTTGTTTCCACCGCGTTGGTCGTGGACAAAGGATGCGACATCGCGCGGCACGAAAATCGCGTGAATGGATTCTTAGGCTAATATAAGCCTTAGGCTGCTTTTCCACGAGACGTTTGCGGGCGCGGAATTGGAGGCGGGCGCGGGTGCGGGTGGAATAGCTAAAGGGAAATACGTTGGATCGATCTTTTCTACCCGCGTCCTCCTCCTATTCCGCGCCCGCAAACGTCTCGTGGAAAAGCAGCCTTAGGCTAGGGATACACTGAACGCGATTTACCCATCTCGCGCGTTGTTTCTTTGTTATTTCATGCCGCAATGCCTCCGAAACAAAAGAGATTCGTGCAAAAATCGCGCGCGATGGGTAAATCGCGTTCAGTGTATCCCTAGCCTTACTGCATTGCTGTGCTAGGTGGTGGGTACGTTTTTTTAGTTTGTGCAAACTTTTGTCCGCACATGCCATCATAGCCCGGGCGAGTATACTTTGATTGACCAACGCCATGAGCACAGCCAGTCATCGACTCATGCACAGAAGAGGGCTGCAAACGACTGCTCTCATAAGTCTAATGTGACTGATCAGTCAAACTGCTTATATCACCTTCCTGTGGTCTTGTTATCTGTCGGACACTACATGCCATGATATAATGACGAATTCTTTGGTGACGAAGCCCGAAAATTTTATCTGCACGACAGAAGGCCTAAAAAACATCGACATCGGCCTATACCAATGTAATGTTTGGATGGTATTTGGTGTAACAAGATAAATGAAGATTTATCATGTTCAACCATGTCAGGGCCTGGGAAATACTTTCTAACATTACAGATAATATCTGGATCGAAGCCTACCTAATAACAAGCGTCAGCATGCAATTTACATGTAGGTCCAGGCCTGTCGATTGATTTTCATACCTACATTGCGTCACAACTATAATGCATACAATTTCGCAGGGTACATGTATATGCCTATGCAAAAGACTCCGGAATTGCCTGAGTGACAAATAAAAGGCCTATTACTATTAAGCCATTAAGTCTTTTGACACATTTTTCGTTTTTAGGCCTACACCATTGGTGGAAATAGACCTCGCCGTTGTTATCTAGGCTAGGATTGTGATCTGGTGGAATGCCAAGGAGGACAAACTGGGCAATACAACGATAGGCCTATCATGTAGGCTATAGATATTCATATCATATAGATATTCTATATGGATATCTAGCCTGCGTCAGCGTTTTTAAATGTGTCGGCCTATAAATATCAGATGAGACCTATTATTGATACCGTAAAGAGGGAAGACAAAAACGGATGACGCCTTTTTCATGGACCATGGTAAACTACATGTAGGCCTTAACCCTTAATTTTTCTTCCGTGTGACACCAAGCAATAACCTACAGATTAAAGAATTCCCGGTCCAATTCCATAAAACGTAAGGCAGTACAGTCCAGTAGTAGCTGCTGCTATTGTACAGATCGAGTGAAATAGCCAAGTCAGTTGCCTAGGGCGAGCTGTGGCTTCCCTATACCTAGATGAGAGCCGAGTTATTCAATATGATCTAGCATAAATAGTAAGAATCTAGGCAACAACATTCTGTGCCAAATACCGAGCAGAAAATGAACGCTAGATGCCCAGGCCTGTGAGAAACTCGGAGAAAGAGAAAGAACCCAAGAAATATTAGTGCAAGTAGGCCTATGTATTTGCCTACGCTGCACGGTTGGGCCTAAAGTCACCAAAGAATTCGGGTAAAAATGGCGATGTAGTACTTACCGACAAAGAAACGCGGGTCACGGGAATCATGGTCCTTTGATGTACTTACCTCATTCCGATCGACGACATTTCCAAAGGACGCCCATCCCCACTCCAAGCCGTGAGCCCAAACATAGACACGGTCAGAGAAGTGGGTAGGGGCGGCCCTCGGGTCAACCCACCAACCCCCAGCGCTCTGAAGAGCGATAGCGGGGCCGCTACGGCAGGAAGTCGAGGACCAGTGTTTCCCGGGACCCAAACGACCCAGGAGCTACGAAGTAAGCACATGACTGATCAGTTATATTTCACCCATGAGAGCAGCCGCTTCCAGTCCACCATTTTCTGGCGAGAGCAAGAGAGGCCGCGGGTTGCCTGGCGCTGATCAAATCATACGACGGGTCCGCTGTGGCAACGGAATGCCGCGGTATTTATAGCGAGAGGTATCGACCACGTGACTTATTATGACGTCCTGACGAGTAATCTGTTTTGATTGGCCACCTGTGATGTAGTGTGGTTATTATTAGTAACATTAACATAGCATAACGCAATACCCAGGTAATCGGTTTGCCGAGTCAGCTGATTTTTGATTGTGGTCGATCGATAGATAACTGAAAATTGTTTTTGCTGACCTTTCCACATTCCAGACTGCTGACATGCAAAGGCATGTCTTCCTTGTTGGGGCCTATTATAGGCTCACTCCCGAATGTTTTCCATACATGTTTATTGAAGATGGGACCCCCACGGCAAGTCTGAGTCCATTATGTGAAACAGCGGACCCCCACAAGTCCATTATGTGAAACAGCGGGAGCTTTGCTCCCTGGACAGCGGACCGATAGGCCTACACAGTTACACAAAGTTTATTCAATGGTCAGTATGTAAAAATACAAATATTTTCCATAGGCAAGATTGGGCGAGATACCAAACGAAGGTACCAACTGACATTCGAATAAAAAATGAAAATCGTCGCCTTGTTCAGCTGCATGCCGAGTCGCATATTTCACATTAAACGTTGGTCACTTGGTGTCAGTAAAGTGGAATTGAAAATCAGGGGCGTAGCTTGCTTATGGCCTGGGGGAAGGGGGCAAAATTGACGGAGTCTGGAGGGCGAAGTCGGAAGGGGCTCTGGGGGTCCTCCCAGAAAAAATTGAAAATCTACGTCGTCTCAGAACTTGGAAAATAGGCTACCTTTTAGAGGAAAATTTTGCTTTGTCCCTTTTTGCTCTGGGGGCATTTGCCCCCTGCCCCAACTACGCCCCTGAAGGCGTGATCTTTTGGTGGGAAGTTTTGTGTTTTGTGTTCTAAATCTGAGCTTGGAGGAATTATAATTCCTCCAAGATCTGAGCAAGGGTTCTTGTTTAGGAAGTAATTTCTGCGGGAATTTCTGCTAGACTGGTTCCCTGCGGAGCGTTTCTAGGGCTGGGGATCATTCTGAATTTCTGCCAACGGAGCGCCACGCAGCGGGAGCGGCAGCGATTGGAACCAAATTTCGCGCGTTGACTTCAAATGGGTTGGTGGCGCATTGAATGCGTGCTGAGCGTTCCGATCATCGACATGACCGGGGTGTGTCCCTTGTGAACTGACCAAGCGCCTACTGACTCCAGCAGCTTGCCTTGATCCGGGTCAGCCATGATTTATTATGCTGCTATGTTTGTCAGGTCAACAGATCGGTGATTGATGGTTTGACAAACGAGTGAACGTGGCCTTGGGTCCTGGCTGACGGACTGTGGCCCGTGACATGATCAGATAACCTCACTCAATGGAGATTATAGAAGAGACACATCATGGCATGCCTATTATTGGCCTACTGTTTGGGAAATGGCCGTGACGGAAAGTTGATCATGAATCAATTATTAAAGTAAAAATCTTCTGAGAGGCATGATTTTGTTTTTTTTTGGGGGGGGGGCATGAAAAGTACGTGCCAGCCTACACTCAATTATTCAGTGGTATCGACCTCAAACCAAAATTCTCACCCAATATCAGAAAGTGTTTCATGAAAATCCTTAGTTACAGTAACGCCATCTATTGATATTAGGGAGTTTTCGCAACGCCCCCGAAATAAAACGCCAACGCGAACGCCAAACCCATTGTACGATGCCACGAAGAAAGCACCGAAGAAAAGGAATGACGTTTTAGGCGAAAGATTCCAGTAGAGCAGTTGAAAGCAGTTAGTTTAATTTGGGACCGATGGGTCCGAGCTTAGGGGCCACCTCAAAATTGCTTTGATGTCAAAAAAGACGAAGTGACTTCGTCTGGTGGGGAGGGGTTGTCGATTTGGGGAAGCCCTACTTCATCTGTTTTGAAAAAATTGGCATCACTCTTTTTTTTACAGGAGAATGACTCTTTATATGCTTTCTTGGTTTACTAGTGTCTTCACATGTTTTTCTTTATCATCTTTCCATGCCTACCGTCCCTACATATGGAAGAAGCCAAAGTCAAGTGCCCACTTCATCTTTTCAAGGGGCGGGGGAGGGGAGGGGGTAGCAGATTTTGTGCGGAGTGGAATGAGCGAGCGGAAAGCGGCTGCGCAGGGAGACTACGTATTGCAGATCAGCAATTATTAAGCAGAGTAAAAAGTAAACCTGTCAGTTTTATGTTGATGCAGATTTTTAAAAATATTCGGATAGAGTTGGTAGCGTGGCCGTTGAGATTGATCTGATAATCGAAAGGCTTCGTCCCTCGGCCTCCGCGGATCAAACAACACCATATTTCGATTTTCAATAGAGTGCACGACCATGGTGATACGAGCAGACGGGAGGTTTTTGTGTTCAGAGTCATCCATCAATCATTGGATGATAGATGATCATGATGGTTTGATTATACATCAAGATTTTGGCAGTTATCAATCAGATAACTGCCAAAACAACGTTTGATGCCACACCGCGGTTACGTGTTCTGACGTTGGCTCTTTTAGCAGACGAGGGTCAGAGAAAATCTATCTCAGTCAGATTATGTGTTTATTTTGTTTCGTTTGAATCGCAGGGAAAAAGAAAGAACAACAGAATTTGCCATGCCATCGATAGAGGCGACGCCTATTATCGATTTATTACACCACTCTGTCGCATTTTGATGGAAGACAACAATCTGGCCCACTTTTGGCGTTGGTTCCTCATTTTAGACTGCGTCACCTGATAGACGACGAATCACAGTGCGGCAGGGTACGCTGCTGGACGCGTCATTCATTAGCCGGATCAGTCGATTTGAAATACAAATCTACCGCATTGAGATTTGCCGTCAATGTGCGCCTCGAAACTCTGCCAGATTTCAAATGTGTTTACCGAAGAATGACGGAAAGACCCGAAGTGTTACGAATGAGGTGGACCCAGAGGTGTGGCGTAACCTAGCGGCGATGTGTGGAGAATGGGAAGACCGCTTCCCAGCAGGAATTCAAAAGTTTCATGTCTTCCGACACCTTTGTTGAGCCTGCGGTGCCCATCACCATGACAACCACGACAAGAATGACAAATACCTCAATCAGAAGTGTCATATCTTCGGTGCATTGTTCATCGGGCAAATGTGTCATTTTGTTCCCGATCGTTCTGTCTTCATTAGGCTCTTGAGGATCATCATTAGGCATTAGCCACTGCGGGGAAGACGGACAACTCTAATGGACCCCATCCATCAAAAGGTTCTGCACTCCATCATACTAATGTAGCTCCCTGGTCGCACAAACAGACAGAGACAACCACATTCTTGGACACCGACATAGAAAGTTGTCTCTATCTGGCCTTTCCTAAAGGCCTGTCTACACCATCAACATTTTCAAAACAGTTCTGCGACAAAACATTTTGAAAACTGTTTTGGAAATTTGCAGCCTGTTTCGGGGTTGGCCTACACTCCGCAACATTATCAAAACATATTTTCAAATTGTTTTCCAAAAGTTGCAGGTCCAGTCACACTGTGCAACAAACCGAAAACAACGTGTTTTGGCAATGTTGCAGCTGGATGTTTTTGAAATGTTGACGGTGTAGACAGGCCTTAATGCAGGCATTGCACTAAGATTCAACACCCCTGTAATGATAGCCATGTAAAATGAGAACAAACATTGTGACAGTTTTCCTTGGACAGTTTGGACGTTTCGCAGTCCCCCTGCAGAACACTCGTAGCTTCTCTCGCACGTAGGTTGCGATTGGTTCTACGATTGTAGCGACACCGGGCAAAGAGGATCGAGGGTCTCTGATTGGATACTAACACTCGTAACTTCTCTCACATACGTTGGTTGTGATTGGTTTTACGACAACAGCTACCCCGGACAAAGAGGATCGAAGGCTTCTGATTGGGTCTTTACATGTAGAATCTCGACGAATATGACGCAGCTACATTCAGGTGACGGGAGGGGGAGAGGGTCAGTATTGAGAGGATCTGTTCAATGTGATGGGGCTGTTGACGTGCGCTAGCCATGGGATCACGCAATCTGGGTGGAAGGAAGAATCACTTTCGATGCCCTGAACAGGCGGGTCTGATGACCTCATGGCATGCCGTTGGTGTTGGTTGCAACGGATGAGTGGCGTAAGCGGCGATGTTTGGAGAACGCTGATGACCGTAGCCCACGACAGAACGAACTGCTTTGAGTTGGACTTCCTCTTGGTCAGTATCACGTGACACGTCTGTCCAAAATGTCAGGCACGGCTGTCATCTTGTGGCTCAGACCTCGCGGGAGGGACATGTGAAGGAAATAAGGCGGCACTGGCCGTGACAACATGACATGCATATTTCCGTCTGTGACTGGCAGATGATGCGACCACTTGAGACCCCGGCTTGAGACTCGTAGGGAACGATTTTCAGACAGGTTTATTAGTTGTCTGGACATGTCTTTGGTGTTGGTACGGTCCATTTCAATCACACATCCATACGCTGCAGACGATAAATCTAGAAACAGGTGTAACAGTAAAGAGGGCCCTCTGTAAAAAGTATCCGCTTCTATTGTTCAATGACGGATTAAGGTGCATGGCTATATAAACCAATCACCAGCGATTAGAGTGTAAAACAGGACCTTTTGTTCGAAGGGCAGTTGTACCGAGGGACATTCTTTCCTGTCACACCGGTGATGGCACACGCCACAAAATCTGCGTAGCCTATAATCGCGAATTTGGTGCACTTTTGCCAGAACTGACACAACATCGACAAAACCAATTGCCATATAGGTGTTTCGGGGGAGGGGGTGCCCCCATCCACCTCTGGCCATTGGCCGCAAAATTATGTTTTTTTCTGCCCAGATTTTGAGTGTTTTGGCCCCCCCCCCAACCAACCAAAACGTGGATCCGCCCCTGGTGCCGTGGCTGTCGCGTCACAATTTGTAAAGATTTGACTCTTTATTTAATTGATAATTCTGATCTTGTAACAATCGGCGATTTGTCCTTGTCAAGAGAGTTTTATCTCGGGCACCACATATTGCGTACGATGTAAATGATGGCAGCGTCCCCGAACGCCTCTCGAGTCGATAAATCAAAACAGTAAAATGTTCGTGGTAAATGTAGGTTAATTAGTCTTTAATATCTGATTCATTGGGCTGTTGACGTGGTTTGGTCTTGGATACAGTTGGCTGAATTTTGAATCCCGTGTACTCTTATTAAAATCTCCCTGGTTACATTAAGAATTAATAAGATAATCTCAAAAGTGCAAACTTTACAGTGCAGAAGTTTTACGTTTAGTTTGACCGCCTTCCGCTAGATGACGCTCGGTACAATCTGATTCCCTGAGACGAAAAATTTAAAGGCTAGGGTTACGATATTTCTACTTTTTGTCGAGAGCCGGCGCTACCGGTGGTGATTGCATCATTCTCCAATACCGTAGTTTTGTCTTTCGCACCAGTGTTGGAGAATGTATGATTACAATGCAACGCATACGTGGATATCCTAAAAAGAAAAAAAGTTTTTGGGTTTATAGTCAACAACGGTAGAGGTGTCATCCGTCTATCCTGAAACCTTTCAGTAGAACTCAGATGATCTGCTCATTCAGCGCCACAATCTGAGCATTTCCGACCGGTACTCATTTATACACCTGGGCGGCGAGAGGCCAGTGAGGCAAAGAGACTTGCCCAAAGCCTCACGCCCAGTGGGATTCGAACCCGGGATCCTCTGACCGCTAGTCACCACTACACCACCGTGGCTCCCCAGGAACAAGAGTTACCCTACATGGGGCGAGGTTGATAAGTAGTAGTTGAACAATATTGTCAATAGAGGTCTCCCTCAACGCGGGTATGTTGAGCGCAGGATAGGGAAGGCCCGAGGGAAGGAATACCCGTGGCCCTTTAATGGCCGTGTGTATTCGAGAGAAGAGGTCAGAACTTCGAAGTTAGTCTTGCATTTGTTGTGTCTCGTCACTTGCCCGATCTTGACTCTAGTTCAGTGCAAACCAGGAGCAACCACGCCTCTCTGTCTTTCTCCAGCAGGTCGCAGCAGTTCTTAAAGGAGCACGACATTGGATTAAATGCGTTATTTGACTGCCAACGTAGAGGGAGCCACCTAGCGGCAGTAAGACAAACTACAAAAATGCATTACAAAATGTTCGTAGTAAATCGGGTCAATTCGCCGACAACGTAGTTAGTCCCTGGGTTGGAGAGTGGCACGGTGGCGCCGGCTGTCGAGAAAAAGTGGCAATACCGTGCTCCTTTAATTAGCAGACGGACGAAGTGGGGCCAGGAAGAAATCCAAGATGGCGTCTCTGAGGTCAAGAATTACAAACTCGTTTCCTCAAGCGCATAAATTCCCCTGTACTCTATTTCAGCTCCATGTATCCCGTCTAAAGAGACAGGGATCTTAGTCGAACGTCACTTTGATAAATGACAGCCAAGTTTGGATGTGATCTTCTCATCTGACGGGAATGATTTATGCCCAGTTATGATCCAGTGGCCATGATGGATAGACCTGTGATGTATTTTATCATCTCGGATACAATATCCTTTGCGATGGCTCGGCCGAGTGCCTAATGACCGCGTCTAGGAGAAACATACAACAGCTCTCGTAATCCAGCCAACGTCATTTGTCAAATGTGAAATCAAGTTTGTGAGGAGTGTTTGCTCGGCTGTATCATGTACGAGTCAACTTCCGTTTTTTCCATGTTGTAACTGTTTTCAACAGCAAAGCGAAGAAAGTATACCCAGACAGGGAGTGGCATCGGCTAGACAACCGAACGGTCCGACAGCAAAAAAATATCTGTCGGATCTCATCTGCTGGCCGAGTATAAACGCTTGCCACTTTGTTGGGTCCAGTTGCGTTCACGCCCTTCGTGTCGGATTTCTCCATTATACATGTATATTGTGTGTAGATACTTCCGGTGGATCGGACTCGGACTAGATTGACCTCTGCCCCTAATCTGCATATATCAATGGCGTCCAGACATGGCGATCAAAAGATCCCATCCATCTTGACAATGATATATCAAGGCCTACATGTACATGTATACGGTCACTTCACCCTTCAACTGCGCTTCCTCCTACTGAGCGAGGGCAGGAGTGATTGGAACGCTTGTCAGGACAAGATGGATCCCATCTGAACCTAGGAATCACTGATCTTATAGACCTTTCCCCCAAAAAGATGGCGGTCTGACAGTTCTCACCATGTGACGTCAGAAGCTTAAATATGAGTTCGTTAGCTGGTGATTTAAAAGATCCTTCAGTATCCCTTTAAAACCATTCAATGGCCGCTGGCACGCTAAGCTGGTCAAGCGGGCCTTGGGCACAAAATTTTAGGTAAAATAATGCGTTTGGTAGGCCTACTTTTGTGCTTGGACAATGAATGGCCACGCACGGCCGTTTGAAGTGGAAATTATTCTCAAATGTTAATGAGCTGTGATGTCCCATGCGCTGCTGACACCAAGCGGTAACAACTGGTAATAATCATTCCGTCAAACGCTAGGCCCTTCCTCTTTATCCTTATTTAGAACGACCGTACAATAGGCCGTAAATCCATGTGTACGCCCATATCAAGGTTTCATGCCATTTTTTGACAGTAAACGACTGTCTTTAAAAAATCATTCTGTAACTTTGTACAGGGATCTCTCACTAAGCTAATGCCGATTGCTTCATGAAGAATCTCTTTGCCAGCATTTCTATTTAACGGCCCGCGTTTCGAGTAGGCATACAATGGAATACCATACAACGTACCTCCCATTCACACAAATTATAAAGGGTGAACAATGCCAAAAGAGGAATGAATTTCTATTGAAAACAGGTTTAAAGTCAAAATCATCGTTTATTCTCCTTGAATCAAGAAAATGATTCTGTAACTTATCAGCGTCACTTCTTACCTAATCAAGGTTCAATCTACGGGGAGAATACTTGTTTGTGTACTTCTAGCCAAGTGCTTGCAGTTTTTGACCGCAAACCGCAAACTAACCACAACGTTTGCCATATGGGCGATCAATACTTACGAGATAGACGTGTACACGAAGCACTAGCTTCAAACAGTCGTGCACGACGTCATGTGGGAGAACTAGTATAGTCACCATCTTTGTTGGAAAGGCCTATAGTGGTGGGTGTGGAAACACTTGTAAAAAGATCATGTCTCCGACGTCTCCAGCTGTAAGTAACCTGTCTATCTGTCGATAATTAATCACTAATGCCCCTGATTTCAATAGATGCCCCCTGAGCCACTTTGATGATGGTTTTCATGCTTAAACCTCACGTTATGACTGATGAGGAATCGTTAAGTCATCCTGATACTTCACCAGTACCGCCAACCATCCATCAAAACAAGCCTGACTCTACCATCAGTTTTCCCTCGTTAAAATGTTCTTCAGTATTAGTTAAAAAGCTTTTTTATTATCAGACAGAACCATTGTCTAGATACGGGAATTTTTCATTTGATATTTTGGCAGACCCATCTTCGTTATTGGGTAGAACACAGGGACTTGGCGCGAAGGTTTCAGTAAGTAAAAAGTACAAATTCCCCAAAACACGCGTTTTTACCAAAAATTTATAAGGCGAGCGTCTGCTCGCCTATGAATTGTTGGTAATACTGACAATGCAACGTTAGGCTTACTGACAACGTACCAGGGAGAAACACTCCCCGACAGGACCCTCTGTGGTAGGGAGCGTTCCTTGAGGCAGCAGATACTCCACGGGACTTTCCCAAAGAAAGCTGTCAACCAGAAATTTGAACTTTGAACTTTGAAATTTATCTTTCGTTTCCACTTCGTAGATACGAAGTGGAAATTTAAAAACTGAAGATGCACCATAACTCTCTCGGTCAGTCTTACATAATATGCCAAAAGACGTACTGGCGGCAGGGACATCACTGAAAAACTTTTCTTCATCAAAATGACGAACTTAGGTTCGTTTTCCATCACCAAACTGAGTATCTATTAAATTCGTCAAAATGACAAGTCCAGATTCGTCATTTTGACGAACTCTTTTAAACGAACATAAACAAAGGTTCATCAAAATGACGAACGTGGACTTGTCATTTTGACGAACCTTGTTTATGTTCGTCAAAATGACGAACCTGGACTTGTCATTTTGACGAATTTAGATACTCAGTTTGGTGATAATGAAAGCGAACCTAAGTTCGTCATTTTGACGAGGAAACGTCTTTCAGTGTTGTGGTAGCAACCATCTCCTGAAATACATTACGTCATGGAAATGAAGTCCAATTTCGTATTTCGTACTTCGTGTTTCGTCAGATTTGCGAAACCTCACTATTATTCAGGAATAACGAACAGAGATGATTGTACCAATTCTTCCGAGATGCCTCAATGCCAGCCTCATCATTTATTTTCGTATTATCCGTTAGGCCTCAGATTCACGAAAACATCGCGATATCTCTTGTTGACGTCTCTGGATTGATGGTGCTGTGAATTCCATACTCACTTGTCACGGGAGATTATCCTGTGATGATGGAGGTATTTTGTAACAGCAATTTTCTATGACACTTCAGTTATAAAGCTCATAAAAAACTTTCATCGCTCGAGATTCAGTGATACATGTACATGTATATCAATTATACTGCGCACGAATACCGAAGCTATCAACACACTAAATCTTCTGTACGTTTTAATGTACAGATGTTTCAATAGGAGCTGTCAGAGAGTTGACCACTAGGTGTCACTACGGCCCAATTCAATGCATCTAGCGGACCCAGTCATTATCGATCGAGCAGCAATCACGTAGATTTTCCTGTACATTGGTCCGCTAAGACTTTGCTGCCATCTGTTGGCAATATGCGCGGCTGACTGCTCCTAAAATAGGAGCAGTCAGCCGCGCGTATTGCCAAAAGATGGCAGCACAGTTCTAGCGGACCAATGCACAAGAAACGTCTCTTGATTAGTTCTCAATCAAGAATGAATGGGTCCGCTATATCCATTGAATTGGGCCGTAGTGACACCTATTGGTCAACTCACTGACAGCTCCTATTAGCGAAGACACTTGCTGAAAAAACATCGGGTTGCGAAAATGACGTATCGAAGTGAATATAAAGAAGAAGGGCGGTATCAAAACGAAAGCTTTATTCAAAATGCATGACATAATATAAAGTGATGAATGACAGGATACAATGTACTTGCCATTGATTTTCATTTCGTCTTATGATACTTCGCACGTACACTTCTGTTCTTCTCGCTTAAATATTTGATTCTAAGTACTTCCCAGCATAAAACGTATCAATGCAGATCGTTGGTTTGAGCAAAACTTGCCGGAAGACAATTTTGGGCTGGTNAACAGTGATGACGTCATTTTGTTCGATTTTATTTCCTGAACGGTCGACTTGAAAATTATGACTACACTCGAGTGTGTCAACTTTGAAGAAATTGCCGACTTTGAAAAAATTTCCGACTTTGAAAATATTCTCGACTTCGAAAATATTCTCGACTTTGAAAATATTCTCGACTTCGAAAAAACTCTTTACTTTGAAAAAGTTGTCGACTTTGAAAAAATTGTCGACTTTGAAAAAATTCTCGACTTTGAAAAAATGCTCGACTTTGAAAAAAATTGTCGACTTTGAAAAAAAATTCTCGACTTGTTTGTTTGAAAATGTCAAATAGATATATGGGAATTTGGACCAAACTTTAAGGTTGGATTGAGAAAAATAACAATTCAACTAGAAAAATATAATGTCGTTTTTTTGAAGCAAACGGCGTGCCATACTGGACTTGTCATTTTGACGAATTTAGATACTCAGTTTGGTGATAATGAAAGCGAACCTAAGTTCGTCATTTTGATGAGGAAACGTTTTTCAGTGTTGTGGTAGCAACCATCTCCTGAAATACATTACGTCATGGAAATGAAGTCCAATTTCGTATTTCGTACTTCGTGTTTCGTCAGACTTGCGGAACCTCACTATTATTCAGGAATTAACGAACAGAGATGATTGTACCAATTCTTCCGAGATGCCTCAATGCCAGCCTCATCATTTATTTTCGTATTATCCGTTAGGCCTCAGATTCACGAAAACATCGCGATATCTCTTGTTGACGTCTGTGGATTGATGGTGCTGTGAATTCCATACTCACTTGTCACGGGAGATTATCCTGTGATGATGGAGGTATTTTGTAACAGCCAATTTTCTATGACACTTCAGTTATAAAGCTCATAAAAAACTTTCATCGCTCGAGATTCAGTGATACATGTACATGTATATCAATTATACTGCGTACGAATACCGAAGCTATCAACACACTAAATCTTCTGTACGTTTTAGGGCCGATTTTATAAACGATGGCTAAGATAACCATCGGGTTTCATCACCCCATAGTTGACAAACTGTTTGCTAACCGAAATAAATTTTTCGATTTTATGAATCGTTGATAGCCAAACATTCTAAAAGTAAAAATGTTTACTTTGATTAATTAGCGGTTTCCAGAACAGCCGATGGTTAAACCGAGGTTTATCTTAGCTATCGTTTATAAAATCGGCCCTTAATGTACAGATGTTTCAATAGGAGCTGTCAGAGAGTTGACCACTAGGTGTCACTACGGCCCAATTCAATGCATCTAGCGGACCCAGTCATTATCGATCGAGCAGCAATCACGTAGATTTTCCTGTACATTGGTCCGCTAGACTTTGCTGCCATCTGTTGGCAATATGCGCGGCTGACTGGTCCTAAAATAGGAGCAGTCAGCCGCGCGTATTGCCAAAAGATGGCAGCACAGTTCTAGCGGACCCGAATGCAAAAGAAACTTCTCTTGATTGGTTCTCAATCAGGAATGAATGGGTCCGCTCTATTCATTGAATTGGGCCGTAGTGACACCTATTGGTCAACTCACTGACAGCTCCTATTATAGCGAAGACACTTGCTGAAAAAACATCGGGTAGCGAAAATGACGTATCGAAGTGAATATAAAGAAGGAGGGTGGTCATGAAAACGAAAGCTTTATTCAAAATGCATGACATACATTGTAATATAAAGTGATGAATGACAGGATACAATGTACTTGCCATTGATTTTCATTTCGTCTTATGATACTTCGCACGTACACTTCTGTTCTTCTCGCTTAAATATTTGATTCTAAGTACTTCCCAGCATAAAACGTATCAATGCAGATCGTTGGTTTGAGCAAAACTTGCCGGAAGACAATTTTGGGCTGGTTTTGCTTCAGCGTTGTCTATCTGAAACATGAGGTTTGGTAGGCTTTTGATAATAGGGAGGTTTCGCAAATCTGACGAAAAACGAAGTACGAAATACGAAATTCAACTTCATCTCCAGGACCTAATATATTTCTGGAGATGGTTGGTACCACAAATGTCCCTGCTGCCACTGCATCTTTTAACATGTCATGTAAGACCGAAAGAGTTATGGTGCATCTTGAATTTTTAAATTTCCACTTCGTATCTACGAAGCACAGGGACTTGAGGCATGCATTGCAGGGGTGGTGGGTGTGTTACAGAGGTCCAATAACACACCCCCGAGTAATGCCACGGTATACTGACGTATACCTAGTAGAAAAATAACAAGGGATACAACTTCACACACGACCCCATTCGGACATTTTCACTTCAACGACCTGCCCAGAAGCCAAATCTCAACCAAATTCCACAAACAAGGTACCGTTTTGAAGCTGAGAATGTATAGATTCAAAATAAACCAAAATCTATCTCAAATCTTGATGTTGTACATTGATTTGGGCACTCGAAAGTGCCAAAACCCCCCGATTTTTCCCACTGCGAATGAATTCTGCCCAGGAAGTCAGGCCCCGACGATCCACATAAGTGAAGAGATCTCCACAACCACCCGGCCGATTGGGATGAAACGCATATCAATTTCAACAGAAGAAAGATTCAAAACTAACTTACCACCACTTGAGGGAATTTAATCCTAATCCAACTGTGTTTTTGACAACTTTTCGACGAAAAAGTCGGCCAAAATGCGGACTCAATACGATCTCGCTGCTGATTGGTCAAAAATAATTTGAAAAATTTATAATTATATTTTCGGGTATTTTTCGACTAATCAGCAGCGAGATTGCTTGCGAGTGCGCAGAGTCGTCCAGCTGATGATGTTGACATGATCTTTTGGCCGACTTTTCCAAAGTTTAATATACACCGTAAACTCATCGGTCTAACGTCACTCGCTAAAAGACGCTCCTGCAGCAGGCGATATTTGTGGTACCAACCATCTCCTGAAATACATTACGTCATGGAAATGAAGTCCTATTTCGTATTTGTAAGACCGAAAGAGTTATGGTGCATCTTGAATTTTTAAATTTCCACTTCGTATCTACGAAGTGGAAACGAAAGATAAATTCCAAAGTTTAATATACACCGTAAACTCATCGGTCTAACGTCACTCGCTAAAAGACGCTCCTGCAGCAGGCGATATTTGTGGTACCAACCATCTCCTGAAATACATTACGTCATGGAAATGAAGTCCTATTTCGTATTTCGTACTTCGTTTTTCGTCAGATTTGCGAAACCTCCCCAATGGTGGATGGAAGTGGCAAGGATAAAACTGGCGGGAGGTTGAGCAAAAATGTTCCGGTATGACAGGGATAGTCCGGTAGGCTATACCAATGACCAGGGAACTCGACCGTGGCATTCTACCAAGAACTATATCCCGCTGTCACATGCCGTTCTCCAGACACCCCTCAGTAGACACTGCTACGGGGATAAGGATACCTTCCGTACCTTCGAGATTTTTCTAGTTGGAAAATCGAAATTTCTTTGGTCGCTGAAGCCAGATGGCTTTGTCAGCCGGGTATTTCAGTGATTGACAAGGCATTCAGCCCTAGGGTGTGCCTCGAGTGACTGACTGAGACTGACACGTTGACAAATGCTGCCTGGGGACCTTGCGGATTCAATAACAATACGTCCTTCAAATTTCTACCAGTTGTCGAGCAACACCGAAACCATCTGTGGTCGAACTTGATTGTGCATCGACACCGAGTTTGTCGAAGATTGCACTGATGACGTCAAGTTCTGTAACCGTCAGGTGCTGCACCCTAGTGTTCGTGAATGTGGTTTCGTTTTCAGTGTGCTCGGAAGACGACTGACTCGGGCACAACAGCAAGCCAACAGCCAGTAGACTAGAGAAAGCAGCATTTCGACGGATTTCCATTCGTAACGAATCTCCGTTAAAGGGAGACATCCGAAAGATATTGCCCGTCGGGCACTATTTGTTTTTGTTTTGGTTAGCGTAGTGTCACCGTTGATTAACAGACGGCGCTGTGCGTTATGGCACAGGCACCTGGAGAGCTATCAGTGAGTTTAGAACACGTATCTGACCAAACATATCTAAACACAACACGTATCTAAAAAACACACCCCGAGCTCACAAATTCGTGAGCTCGGGTGTGTTTTTTACAAACTAGCGTTTTTTGGCTAGATACGTGTTCTAAACTCACTGATAGCTCACCAGGGGCCTGTGCCATAACGCACAGCGCCGTCTGTTAATCAACGGTGACACTACGCTAATCAAAACAAAAACAAATAGTGCCCGCCGGGCAATATCTTTCGGATGTCTCCCTTTAAGTCCTGGCGTCACTAACAATGTTTGGTCGAATTGTACAGCTATCTCTGATTGCTCCTTTAATATTGACCGATGACAGATGGATTGACAGGCTGTTGGTTGCCATGGTTCGACTCAAATGATTGATTTGCAGTGACATATTGACAGGCCTCCATCCAACTCAAAATGATTATATCAGATGGCAGCATTGGGAATCAAATGAATGGATCGTTGGAAGATTGCCACAACAAGAGGGGCATAGTGGCCTGATGAATCGACGACGTCAGTGCTGACCTAAACCGGTGTAACATCTGCCAATGTGGCCCGTTTGACTTTTTCTGTTATCTTAGGCGACCGTTGTTGCTTGTTTACCGATACCAATATTTCAACGGAACCGTACACCTTCGGCGGCTCACTGGTCAGCGTCTTCATTGGTCAATAATTTCTTATCTATTCCATCGCTTGTTAGAATCATTCGTACCGGAACAGACTCTGATGACACTGACCAACACGTCCGAATGGATTTGATTGACAGGTCAATTAAATGAAGGACTTCTTCTCCTTCCTGTCTCGGATAGGCTGTAGACTCCTTAATTGATTATAAGACAGTGGATAATGCTTGTCACATACGTGCTGTCAGGCAGGTCATCACACGTCATCTGAGGGGGATTGGGGAGATTTGGACTATTTCTCTTCATTCAATTTATACTTCAACATCATTAATATTAGTGTTAATAGCAATTAATATTTGCTATTCTAAACGGTGTCAGTATCAAAACGGAAGGCACTGGTTGTATATAAGATTTGATCAAGTGGGACAAACTCCTCCGAAGTGCCGTAATTTTTTTTACGACACTGCCCCAGGTCCGGACTATTTCGGTGGAGGATCCTTGTATCCCAATACATGCCAAATGGAATGGAAGTCTTTCATGGGCACGTGCACCAAACGTTTCGTCGACCTACTTCAATCTGATTGGTTCACCGTTTGGGTTGTGTACAAAGTCGGACCCAGGTTCATGAGACGCAGCCGAGGAAAATCACTCCTTTTCGATGACCATGCGCGAAAATAGTTCCATGGTTATTACTTTGTTATGACTATTTATCATCACTATCAGTTCAAAAACTTGAATGAGTGTTTACAAAACATGCAGTTGTTTATTGGTTTTTTGCCTTTATTTGATATGGGAATGAGAAATAATATCGCATGCTCGATTTTGCAAAGCACTAAGGCACCTGGGCGCAGTGTCGACACTGCGCCCAGGTGCCTTAGTGCTTTGTTGGTAGGCCTACCACACATAAACATAGGGAACGTACGGACAAGCGCAAAAAGGAGAAGTACATGTATGAATGTAGCTTTAAACTCATCTCAGCGTCTTTCACGCCCAGCCAACACCTGTCACATCCTCATAGCATCAACATCTTGATCTACTCTCCCTGTCTTCACCTCGTCGACAGATTCACCTCCGTACCTAATCCGATTCCACACAATTGCATCATGATATTTATCTAATTGTCTTCTTTTCAAACCCCGTTAGTCCATTTGCCGATCATCGCGGCATCGGCGGCGTGAGTGGCACGGACAGCCTGCGACAGCTCCGAGTCGATGAACTCCTCGAGGGGGAGTCCAGGGGTGATCCGGTCCAGAATGTGGGTCGATCGGATCGAGTCCGAATGTGTTTTTTTGGCCTGTCGTCTAAACGGCCCTATAGAGTCAGTTCCATCCGGTCCGAAGCCAGTTCACGTACTGTTTGTACCATGAAAAAGGAAGGATAGTGGTCTACAGGTAGCATGGCTTTTTCACGACACAAAAAGCAAGTGAACTCGACCAGATCGAAACGACTCCGTGAAACAAGGGCTGATATCCACGCAGATGTGGTCCCAAAAGAAAAGCTCTTCGACACCAAGTTCGTCGTCAGACCGGGCGTGAGACGCTGTTCTTTCACCGAGTCCTTCAGACTCTATCATTGGAGGCTCGGTGATGTCCTTCATGCACTTGTTATCACAGGAAACTGAGGGCACCTCTGCATCCACCCATACCAATGAGGGAATATAAAATGGCCGATCAAGTCCTGATCACATCGTTTCCCCGGTCAGACCAGAGCTTAGCGCGCGCCAACGTAATTCAGCATGACAAGGAGTTGGTAACTTGCAAATCACATCGCGTCAAAATGAATGCAAATGGCCGCTGTGATTGATTCCTGGGTTGGAACTTGTCACGCAGGTGACATTCGGCGAGGAAATTAATTACTACAAACTCTGACAGGGGTTCATAGTTTTCATATATTCATCCTTACGGGTTTCATTTCGCTGGCAGTTTATCATAGCCCGTCAAAATAAATCTTGTCAGAATTACTCCATGGCTGAAATATTGTTATGTAGGCTTAACACCGGTGAGGTGGATACTAAATAACGCTGATAATGTCCCTATTCACAAAGTCAAACCGTCCGATGTGGCAGTTGGGTGAATTTTCCCCCTGATTTATGCCAAGTTACCTGACATACAGAAGATCTATCGTCATAAGTTAAAGTTATAGACTGACAAGGTTTTGATAATCTTCTGTTGTCACGGGAAATACCTGATCCTCGAATTTATCGCGGCAATAACCCTAAATATTCACCCCCCTGTCAGCTGACTTCACTCATACCACGTGACCACTTCCGGGCCATCTTGTTGATTAGATATTCAACTGACATTGACGATGTCGATAACGCTCACTGCACCGCCCATGAGACAGTTGTCATGTTTTAGAAATGAAAAAATTTAACTCGAACACGCCTGCCAGGTTCGAAGATGGCGTCACATTGGGTCCATTCCTTTCGATGGAAGAAAATATCAAAGAGCAGTACGCCTGTCCTCGTTATTGACTAGAGAAGTTTGAATCCACACCAACGTTATATTGAAAATGAGAAGTTTGAATTCACATCAAACGTGATTGACAATAAGAAGTTTGAATTCACACCAATGTTACTGACAATGATGTTTGAATTCACACCAACCTTATTGACAATAAGAAATTTGAATTCACACCAAAGTTATTGACTACATGTATGACAAGTTTGAATTAACACCAACGTTGTTGACAATAAGCAGTTTGAATTCACACCAACGTTATTGGCAATACGAAGTTTGGTTTCACACCAATGTTATTGACAATAAGAAGTTTGAATTCACACCAATGTTATTGACAATAAGAAGTTTGAATTCATGATAATGATATTGCTTCCAGACGTTCGCACTTGTCGATCTGTGGCGAGTCGTGAATCTGATTTTTTTTGTTTCAAATCGATTTCCACTCGAACAAACGTAACTTGTGTTGGCCTTGCTCATCATGTCTTAACATTGTCAAGACATCTGCAACACTCTTCATCAAATAATCATTTTATAAGCACCTTTGGTAGGAAATACACACTTTAGGTACAGATCTCTGATGACATGGGCAGTACGTGTCTTGGGTTCATATCGATAACACTGACAAATCGATAGATTCTCTGCACGATCTGTAGAACGCACCCTTCTCCTTTCCTGCTCTTTTCAAGTTTGTTGCCTAAACGATGGTGACTCCCAGTCAACCCCAGTATCTTGTAAAGTAACCTGTCGTCACTGAACAAGCCAGTCATCTCCTTGCCTCCCAAGTGATACTGACACCACTGTCACTACCAATTCAAACCGGGAATGACGTCTAAGACGACAGAGGCAAAATGAAAGGCTTTCAGATTGTTCCAAAAAGGCCAATTGACAACGCGTCAAAGTAAAAAGGCTGTTCACAAAATAATACCCACAGATTTCAAAGAAGTTTGAAATATTTATGCCCTTTTGATGTACGCAGTCTAAGCTGTGCGTTCATCTGGGGTATTCATGACGGTTCCTGGCAGTAACACTCGACGAAAGGTATACCTTTGTTGCATTATTCATTTGGAATAATTGCCGATACTGTTACCATGATGAGGTGAAGATGGACGGGAGTCCACGATTCATGCCACCGGTTCCGTTGTCTGTTGGTCATACCCGCTGGTGCCACGGTGGCCCGTAACTGTCTCGTTTCTTGCAAGTTGTTTTACAAGCGGCTTTATGAAGAGCGACACCAGTACGTGCAGGTAATGAAAGAATAGTACAGGGTGTCATTTATCCACGATGAACAAAAGGCACGTCTTCGATGCCACGTCCATCGATCGAAATGGTGCCGCTGCGGAACATGATGATTTGTTGGGTCTTTCTTCTGTCCTGCAGCTGCAACATAAGTGACTAGGTCTGCGTCTCTTTTCTTTCTGTTTTATAGCGCCTGATACGTATTCACACTGGATAAGAAAACTCTAGCTGCTGTCGTTCATGACACATGGGTAAAGTTCTGTTTTCAAGATGGCCGACTGGCGGCCATATTTCAGTTTGATCGGGACGAAATTTGTTGTATGTATTATAGAGGATAATGTGTGTGCAAGTTCATGTGGTATGATGTTATGTCCTATTTACGAGTCTTTGATAACTGGAACTTCCATCGACTATTTTGACAATTATAATGGAATAATATACTCCACATTCATTACAACAAAGCAGTGAAATGCATGGTCATCATTCAATATATGCAGTATGCATTGATACCTTAAAGGAGCTCGACGTCCAAGTTGTAAACACTCACTCACTGGTTCTCTATCCACGCGACGCCTGCGGTGCTGCCACCTATTGTCGGTGATTTGTACTGATGTGAATATCGTGAGTGAGTTGCATTGGACCGGGCACCAGTCTAACGATCACGGGGCGCTACTGGTGCTGCCACCTTCACAAAGGAATAAAACTAGTTTGCTGGCCACTGTTTGTAAACAAACCAGTTTACAACTTGGACGTCGAGCTCCTTTAAAGATAATGTATCACGGGTATTTTCGCGGGCCACGAAAATCATTGTTTATTTACATTTTGTTTGTTTGTGTCCAGTCTTTCTTTGTCTTATGAGTAATTTATTGGTGGCATGTTCCTCTAGAAATTCTTTTGATACCGAAACTATTCAATTTGGTGGGTTGCCATTTCCCAAAATTCCAAAATAACATAATGTAAACATCCATGTTTACAAACATTGAATGTAAACAATCAAGTCGTGATACATTATCATTAACTACGTCACAACGGTGTGTTCCGAAACAGTCGTTGATTCGGATCATGAGTCGACGAAACTTCTCTTATCATCATTACTTCATAATTCATTTAAAACCCAGTCAAATAAATGGTCAGTTTTCCTTAGTACATGTCAACCTCTTTTATATATCAGCAACTCATTCTGGCAGCTGACTGGTCATTCTACTGCCTGTTGTATACATCTGATGAAGAATCCTCACCCCACTCCCGCACAACACACACCAACAAAACCCGTCCATCCTTGTCATTCCGCGGCGTTTTTTCCTGCTGGAAACTTCTGATCGGTTAGAGTAATGGGCTGAGTTCGTTGGTTTGTGTATTAGGGGAGAATTATAGCAGAAGATAATGGCAGCACAAGACGGGATAAATCATCTTGCGGTGCCAAACGGATCCTTCCCAGAGATGGGGCCAACCTTTAGATAATATGTCATTTTCTATAGCGCGGGCATGACCAGCAACACTGAGTAGGCCCCGTATGGATTTTTTTCGCCAGGACAGTAATCCATCATGGCGGGATGGGTGTTTGTCAGTTGTGATGGTTGTTAGGCTGACCAGTAAGGCTTATTGATGAATTCATTGGCTCATCAATTTTCCACCATGACACCTATTGAATGCTTGAAGAGGACACTGGGCAAAGGTGGGTCACTGAATGTCGCGTTATCTGTGAAAAAGTCAGAAGGAAAATGGTTTATGGCGTAACACGGTCATTTGGACAATCCCGTATCGTAACTGTTAGCATTTCCTCCGGACCCTGGTGTTTTTGCGACTCCTGATGCCGTAGAAATGTAAGACACGTGCATGTTCCTCCCTGGTGCTGAACTGGATTGGGCAGTTGATAGCATCGCTTATCGCATAGCTTGTGGACTTAGCCCGGTCACTGGATTGTCGTAAAAAATCATCAACGGCTGATTTATTGATATTCATGTTGTCATCAAGACCTCGCTGTTCGTAGAACGAAAGATCATTTTGGAAACTTATTGGTAATTTCAGAGCAGTTTTATGATTTCTGAACCAGTATATATCCTGCATCGCGGATGTTGAGGTTGGGGGTCAGAAAAAAGAGCGTTGATTGGCTGCCCTAATAACGTGCAAGTTACATTGGTGAGCGAAGGACAAGAGTTCATTGGTCATAGGGAGGATACATTGGGTTTTCCTTGTAGGCCTATCTCGCGACGGCCGACGTAACCTTTGACCTCTAGGCAACGTCGTGTCTGCATGCTCGACAGGACAGTTCAAATGTATGTATGTATCTATATGAATGATCTAAGTTACCAATTAGGCATTGAGAGTGTTGCTACACATAAAAGAATGAGTTGAAGCATGTTACCTTACCTGATGAAGGGCTAGTCACGCTATAACAGCACGTTGAACTTCTCAAGTGATGAAAGGTATGGCGTCCATTTTTGTTTCGACATAGTATCAGTCCAGCCTCGGTGTTACCACTGGCTATATATAGGTTGGACAGGAGAGCAGACTTATCAAGGTGGGGAAGGATAAAGAGTCACCTAATGCATACAGTCGTGCTTTAAAGTCTGTTGACATCGATCTCGACCCACACTTGACACTAGCGGCGAAATATCGTGCCTCATTTCACCACTAGCGTAGGTGGAAGGCCGCCATTTTGGATCTTGCCGGCGCGCATGTAGAAATAGTTCGGTCGGCCTAATCGCACAATTCTTTCTAATTAGTATTCAGTTCATTTCTAATACCACTTGTTATCAACACGAAGTCCTTTTAGTCTGAAAATATTCGCCTTGAACCCAACAGCACCACTTTTCAACATCATCTATCATNTTGCAGTTTTTGACCGCAAACCGCAAACTAACCACAACGTTTGCCATATGGGCGATCAATACTTACGAGATAGACGTGTACACGAAGCACTAGCTTCAAACAGTCGCCATTAAACTAAAATCTTTCTTTTGCCTTTTTCTCAAAATGGTGCTTGATATCGATGACCAACTGTCATGGCGCCACAACAAACCCCGCGAGCCATTCGCTTTAATGACGCTGCTCTTTGATGCAGTCGTTGAAACACGATTCACAGGATGCAGTTGTATTTTCTGCGTGATACATTTGGAGGACAGTCACTTGTGTCGAAAGCTTCTTCCAGCTCATCTGGCGCCATCAGATTCAGTTTGATTTTATTGGATGGAATTGACTTCCTGACTTGTGTCGATGAACTCGGGAAGTACTTCCGGTAAAAAATATTGATACATAATTGATTATGAAGCCGAGAAAGTCAGGGGAACATATCAATTGATTCCCGAGAGAGTATTCAGATGTAGGCCTAAAAGTACCTAAAGAACCCAATTTTGCCTCAACCATATTTTTAAATATCGTTGAGGCAAAATTGGGTAATTCTTTAGTTAAAACTGAGAAGACGTTCCTTACATGTAGCCTACATGTACCTCTCACAAAAAAAACGGTTCCATTTTTATATGCATTGTGTCCAGCGAAACCTGCACTTGGGGCCATCTGAATGATATTTCTAAAGAGTTCAGTGGTCAACTACTCTTCTCCACAAAACAATATGAATAAATCGTTCTAAGCTTGAAATGTTTGATGTGATGAGGGCAGTAGGCCATCTTTGAAGGAATGTAAAACAACCTCCAGGGATCGGAGAGTGATCTTACATATGCAGAAGTCGTAGGCTTGTGACCCAACAGCCAATTGGTTCTGGAAGCAATGGTAATTTAAGGTTTCTTATGGGCTGTAAATCATCTGGTCATCCAACATAAAAACAGGCATAGGCAATTGTTAAACATGCCATGCTGTATGTAATATCTACTCAACAGTTCGCTCGTCAATCTCCCCAAGCAACGTAAGTGAATTGCCTATTTGTTTCTGACGGCCAAAAGGATGAGTGGTACAAACAAAAAAATTAGCTCGAAACTTGATATATACCTCAAAGGGATATGGATAGGTGGCACTTCAGAGAGAGAATTCGGAAAGAGAAGGTGTTTTTTCTGAAGATTCTCGCCCAAATAACCATCAGTTGTTTGTTTCTTATGGCAAGTGTGGCAATTGAATTCGGCGTTTTTTTCCCGTCTGGGTGTTGCTATGTTAATCTCATCTATCTTTGCCTTTGCAGTGGCCAGTGGTTCGAGCAACAAACGTGAGAAATCATCGGTCCTAAGCGTCAGGGTCTGTAGGCCTATGTGTCAACAACGATTCACAGACACCTTGACACACCCCCGGGCGCGGATGCAGGATTCTTGGCAGAGGGGGGTCAGGGCCGCCGAGTGCGGTCGGTGTAGTCGGGCGTCGAAGACGTCCGCGCCGACGGGGGGAGTCTAGGGGACCTCCCTCAGAAAATTTTGAAATCTAGAAGGTCATAGACGCGATTTCCTGGCACCTCAGTATCAAAACAGAAGCTTTATTCTTGCGTTTTTTGCTTACTGTCGCAAATTATTGGAAAAAAACAATTGGTGGTGGCGAGCAGGGGGGTCACGACCCCCAAAAAACCCTCTGGATACGCGCCTGACCCCTAACATGACACAGCAAAATTCATTTGAAATAGTCTTTATATTGGTCTTTTTATTCCACGTCCAATAATCAAGCAAAACAAATCAAGCGAACAGACCTCAAATCATATTTTTCACAGCAGTAGATTTGCAATAAATTCTTGCTTTTTCCTTCACCACCGATTTGGTTTTCCCAGTGCATGTCACGTGACCTAATGTGTTCCAAAATATGGCCGCCAACCAATCCATCCCGACCCCAGTTTCTTCATCCAGGCCCCGTGGGGGTGATTGAATCCTAAGTTTTCCCTTTCTTCATGGGTAATAAATCAGGGCATAGTCTTACCCCTGCCAAATGGGCTCCTCTGATGGATGAACAACAACATTGCACATTCTATATGCGTGAGTCTCAACTGTCTGATATTGCTGCCACCAGAGGCGCCATCAGAGCTCAGATGTGCGTGACCTCTGGTGACGAGATCGGTCCCGAGGCGTTTGTCTTGATAAAACAGATGCACTTTTCTTCAAGATGTCACGTCATCAATCACGTGACGTATGAATTATTCATAACGGAATGTGCTAGCGAGATGAATGGTTTGTCACCTGTTGAAATTAACTTCAATGACGTAATGATGTAAGAAGTGTCATCTTTTTGTCTTCCTTCCACTGTTCGTCGAAATGTTGTTCATTGACTTATGTGTCGTTATCGCTAATGAATCTTCAACGCTTGCTGCTTTGTCTCACCAAAGACAAGCCGAACCCCTCACTCACACAAGCATAGCAATGACCTTCAAAGAAACAGGTCTGTCCCAGGCCCGGATTCGGGGGGGGGGGGTCGTGACCCCCTGCTCTCCACCACCAGTTTTTTTCAATAATTTGCGGCAATAAGCAAAAAAAATGCAAAAATAAAGCTTCTGTTTTGATTTTACTGAGAT
The DNA here is from genome assembly GCA_002633025.1 of Notospermus geniculatus. Lineage (NCBI taxonomy): Eukaryota > Metazoa > Nemertea > Pilidiophora > Heteronemertea > Lineidae > Notospermus > Notospermus geniculatus. Next base: position 169,042 of record NMRB01000059.1, read on the forward strand.
GCCAGGAAATCGGGTCTACTGCCTTCTAGATTTCAAAATTTTCCCAGACCCCCCCCCGTTGGCGCGTGCATCTTCGGCACCCGCCTGCGACGACCCCTGACCCCCCTCTGCCAAAAATCCTGGATCCGCGCCTGCTGACCGGTGCGACAATTGCCAATGTTTCTTTATGTCAGTGTTTCCCCTTACTGTTCGGTAACCGTGGCAGATACATCGACACGTTTCTCTGGGAGTGTTCTATTTTTCAGGTCGCACCGTATTCCGTCAGACAGTAGTCGGGGGATCTCATAGATGGGGAACAGTCAGAAGCGTTACAAAGGATTTGTCCTAGGAGTGTTATGCCAATCATGGTGAAAAGCAACTATTCAGTAAACTTGAGGGATGAATCCTCTGAGTTGTCTGAAAACGAAACAAAACAGCCTTACATTGTACATTCATATGATCATCCTTCATATGATCATCCTTCGTAAACTGGACTTGGTGTGATTTTCGGCCTGCGACAACAAAACTCACCGCCTCCTATCGGCCATTGCAACAGTCATTTGACAACTAAAAGTATACAGGTGACATTTTTCAGGAACACCCTGTTGTTACAACGAATATAGCGAATGGTACATCATGTATCTGCCTAAAAGCTACAGCGACATTGCCAAGTCTTTGTGATGGATTATATATGAGTTGGCAATGTTAAAATCTTCAATCTCTTGCCCAACAGAATCCATTAATACCTTGTCACTCATAAATCATGGATATGTGTCATTAATTTCATATTTTTCATAGTTTTGAGTGAAATACTGCCCTGGCTACCATCAAACAAACTTCTATCACTGTGCAGCATTATGGATCGTCCCGGCCGACTTATGGCCCCTTGACTTCTGCTGCATTCATGACAAGATGACCATGTGTTGTAATCTTGGTTCATCAATATTAGAGAGGGTGCTATAGATGGAGCCACTGTACCGACTATGGAACGACCGGGAACCGGGATCATGTAAACGCATACAGCGATTGGCTCATGCAGTAGATGAGGTTACGTGATTGGCTAACATGGGAAAGATTTGAACCAACCAACGCCTTGTTTACAAAAAGTTATTGTAATTGCAATCTCGTACCCAGAGTTCAATGCCACAACTCTGGAAAGGGGTCTAGACCGGTACTACTTTTGCACAGTGCAAATGCATTGTCAAGGCAGATGAATTTCTGACCGTTGCACAAGCAATTGCGTAGGATTCGAAAGAGTTCGTACTTTGTTCCTTAATAAAACATTGAATACCCAACGGAATGTTAAAATAGTAGTATTTTTACAAATACTGGGACAAATTCTAATTTTTGGTATGATTACTTTATCAAATAATTTGTAAAATCGATGAGCACAAGAATCTTGTGCTGGGTTGCAGCCCTTTTCAGAGGTCTTAGCCAAGGAACGATGGCGGCGGCCTCTTCAGATTGTTGTAATTGAGCTATTGGACATTTCCAATTTCCTGATTGGTCCTGCGCTGATGATGTCATCGAATTTTCGACACAATCACTGACGTCATCTCATCGTGTCCACAACATGGCATTAACGAAGACGGCAGGGACTTTGTAATCCACTAATCCACATGATCTATCCATCCACATCCATATTCACTCCTAACATAGACGTCATCCATGATAGCAGGCGCTGCCTTGCCCTTGGCGTCTCCCTATGTTCTATTTACAAATACAGCCCGTTCTCGAAACATAAATCTTAATGTCAAACATCATATGAAAGACATAAATTAACTAACACTGTTTTTTTTCTGGCGCTTCACCAAAGCAGCTCTAACATATGGACGATATTTTATGATTTTCATTTTGAGAGAAAGCTTCGCTTTGACAGAATACATCTATTTGAATTTGGATCAAAGAAGGCGCCGTCGAAAGCTAACAATTTGATTCCGTTGGTGCCTGGGGAAAGCGTGTGCCTTTCCAGAAACCAAAAAGGAGCGAAAGCCGAACTGATGGCCCAAGTTGAATGCTTTGATTCACCACTAGAAGGGGGAACTACACATTAACATCACAGGAGTCAGCGTCCTTCTAAGTAGCTGAGACAAAGACCCACCAGCAGGCTCCCGGGGATCCATCGCATTTATTTTTCAGATTTTGAGTTACAAATTTGGTGTCAAATAAAAGGATTATGGATTTTTATGGATTTTTTTGTAAATGGGGTTATTTCACTCTCATAATGGTCAAGTGACTGCAGACTGAC
>NMRB01000059.1:171825-196965 GCA_002633025.1 Notospermus geniculatus
GAGCTGTCAGCGAGTTGACCACTAGGTGTCACTAGGGCCCAATTCAATGCATCTAGCGGACCCGGTCATTATCGATCGAACAGCGATCATAATAGATTTCCTGTACATTTGGTCCGCTAAGACTGTGCTGCCATCTGTTAGCAATATGCGCGGCTGATGGCTCCTATTCAATGCATATAGCGGACCCATTCATTCTTGATCGAGCAACGATCACGTGGATTTTCCTGTGTATTGGTCCGCTAGAACTTTGCTGCCATCTTTTGGCAATACGCGCGGCTGACTGCTCCTATTGGGCTGTCGGGCACGGCCAATTTCCTGATTAGCCCAGCGCTGATGATGTCATCGAATTTTCGACAGAATCACTGACGTCATCTCAACGTGTCCACAACATGGCATTGACGAAGACGGCAGGGGCGTGGTAATCCACATGATCTATCCATCCACATCCATAGTCACTCCTAACATACTGGTGGACGTCATCCATGATAGCAGGCGCTGCCTTGCCCCTCGTCTCCCTATGTTGTATTTACAAATGCAGCCCGCTCTCGAAACATAAATCTTAATGTCAAACATCATATGAAAGACATAAATTAACTAACACTGTTTTTTTCTGGCGCTTCACCAAAGCAGCTCTAACATATGGACGATATTTTATGATTTTCATTTTGAGAGAAAGCTTCGCTTTGACAGAATACATCTATTTGAATTTGGATCAAAGAAGGCGCCGTCGAAAGCTAACAATTTGATTCCGTGGGTGCCTAGGGAAAGCGTATGCCTCACCAGAAACCAAAAAAGGAGCAAAAGCCGAGCTGATAGTTCTTAGTTGAATGCTTTTATTCACCACTATTAGAAGGGGTAACTACACATCAACATCACAGGAGTAAGCGTCTTCTAAGACCCTCCAGAAGGCTCCCGCGGATCCATCGCATTTATTTTTCAGATTTTGAGTTACAAATTTGGGGGCAAATAAAAGGATTATGGATTTTTTTTGTAAATGGGGGTATTTTTATTCTCATAATGGTCAAGTGACTGCAGACTGACCAATTTTTGGGGTTTACTGTACATACTGGACCTTCGGCCCCCTAACGCCCGCTGTAGAGTTGTCGTGCATTGATGTTTAGATAGTGGACAACGACACGGGCATACGGTTAGACCTACATTACATACTCTGAACTCCCACTTACATGTACCTGTCCCATTCCTGAACTTGGAAGAAAATGACTAAATCCCAAGTTAATGGGGTGGGGGTATGGTCAGAAATAGTAATGTCCTGTCCACTTACCTGTCCCACTCCCGAGCCTGGCAAAGAATGACATCGTGCGATATCTTCAACTTAGGATTTGGTCATTTTTTCCGAGTTCAGGAATCAGGAATGGGACAGGTAAGTGGGACTTTAGAGTATGTTTAGATGATAGGGTGACAACGACACTGGCATTTACGGATAGACCTACATGTAGGCCTATGCCTCACTATAGTGCAACATAAAGTTAACTTTGTGATTACACTACTGTGTAAAGATCCGGCCGGACGTTAGGAGCGCGAAGGTCCATTTTTTGTTGGCTGTATTCGCTTCACTGGTCTGACCAACTTCTGCTTCATCTTCTTTTAATCCACGTGGTGTGTTAGCCATATATAGTTGAAAAAAAACAAGGGCGAAATCCCAAGTGATACTTCACACGCCTTCCCACCATGTTCTTAATAGACAGTTGCTTGTGAAATGTTGATTTGATTAGACGGTGTGCGTTTCCCGTGGGTGACCAGTGTCCCTTGGCTATTGTCAGACGAGATGGAGGAGAAGCCATAACTATTGTCAGCTGGAAATTGGCACAAATTAGACACGAAGTGGGATGTCAGAAAGGGGCACGCAACGCCTCGCTGAAGTCTGCATCAATTTAGGTAAAACAGCATCGGTATTACTTGCAACGACAAGGGTTTGTAGATAGGAGCTTAGTTGAAGGTACATGTACATGTATTTATTTTCGCTGTTTTGGTTGATAACCGAATTCAAAACGAAACAGGAATTCAAGATAAGTTCAAACTGTCTGTGGACAGGTGGATGGATTCATCACCCTCTTTCGTAAATGCTTCAGACTATAAACCCAAACTTTAACTTTAACTTTAAACTTTAACTTCAACTTTAACTTTAACTTTAACTTTAACTTTAACTTTAACTTTAACTTTAACTTGCTCTATTTTCGAATTGTCACCTTCGTTTTGGGTACTGGTCAAGTGAGTTATAGCAGCATGTGTCATTAGGGAGTTTTCGCAAAGCCCCCGAAACGCCAACGCGAACGTCTCTTATCCTTTTGTTCGGTGCTCTCTTCTTGGCATCGAACAATGAGTTTGGCGTTCGCGTTGGCGTTCCGGGGGCTTTGCGGAGACTCCCTATGATACCGGCAGGAACCGGTGTAACGTTTTTCAGTGAGGCCCGTGTGTCAGTGTGACATTACAATAGATTGACGGAATAAGCGGCGACTTGACCATGGGGAACACACAGAGAAACAGCGAGTCCGTTTCCAAGTGTGTTCTGAACAATGGGAATCAAACAGAAAAATGGCCACACTTAAAAACGTTACACCTGCTACCTACAGCCAGTTCGATCAGCAACGTGGTTTTTCAGCAAAAGACTGACGTCAACACGTAACGGTATATAGATTTGATGTAGAGTATCGTTCTGAAGTATTTTTTGTGCATTCCTTGTGGGATGCTCCTTCGTCTTTTTTTACGCCCAGTGCACTCGAGAGTCTGGCTGAAGCACTTACTGTGTGAATCAACCAAAGGGCCGGGCGGTGTTCACGTAACAAGAAGTACGACCAAAAAAAACGTCGCCTGATGCTTATGTTAGTATTCATGGGGCAGTCTGAGTTCTCATAGCTCTTCGCTCTGTTTCCATCAGCAGTAAAAAACCGTTCTCCTCTCCATTAAGATGCGTTGGAGTTATAACAACGGGACAAGATCGATGATAACGCGCGACATAAGGTCCGATTTGATTTGATGTCTTGGGGAACAAGACCGGAATATACAGGTCTTGTAGTCCCGGTGGTGGGGCAAATGGAAAGGACGTGTGCCACTCTAGTTTTACGCTTTTGATGAAATTTTTATGTCAGGATATCCGTTTAGATAAGCGGTTCTGTAACAATGTGAATATTTGTAGTCATTCCTGTCAGAAATGGGATTTTTTCTTCTCCTGCAGGTTGATGTGCTCTTTTGATGATTCAGAATCATCCTTATGTAAAAAGTTTCTCGGGGTAGCCTACAAATAAATGGGAATATCGGTGTTTATTATAAGTAGGACAAAACGAAGGACTTTTTTTCATATTTTATGCTTCATAAACCATCAAAATGCGATTAATAAAACATTGTTTCAATCGGTCGTGAATCATGATTTTCAAAATAAATTTAATTAAGGATTTTTACTCCCTTGGTCCTTTCCTTCAGCATGTCACGTGACCGTTTGATGTTTTCATTTGAAGTCTTTTGGAAGTCGGAGGGGCGTTCTACAGGTTGTCCAGTAAAAAAATAGAAATGCTATTGTTGGAGGGAAAGTTTTTCTGGGCCACCCTGTAGAAGGGTTAATATATGCAACAGGTCTTTGTGTCGTCTCTCCCAAGCACTAATTCATACTTCCTCCCCGACTGCGGAACGAAATGCGTCTTTCTCGCCACTGGTTCCAAACAAACCACTGTCGCGTTTTCACGCCCCGATTTCGCGCTGGCCTGTCATTTTCACAGGCAAAAGGCAATTGAAAAAGTACCATTGAATTTCTGTGGCCTGTGAAATCGCCGCTTTTGTCGCTGTCCGCCACAAAAATCGCGTCAGTGGGTATTTTACGGTTGCAATTGGCCACAAGGCGTTTCTGGCGTTGGTGCATTATGTCACACGACATACCCGATACGATGTGGTCAATGGTGTTACGTGACGAAAGGTATTAACAGGTATTAAAGCGGCCCATACACGATCAATATTATTGCACAATATGAGGATCACAATGGGCAATATTATTGCCAAACTTTCTTCTACCGTCATGCGAAAAGCACACGACCACCCATTTGGGCCCCATATTGTGCAATAACATTGCCGTGTATGGGCGGTTTAAGGGGACACAACCCTGAAACAAGGACATGTGGTGTGCACATCGAAGTACGCAGACCATATCGGAAGTTTCAACTGAGAAATGTGGTCTATTGTGTATAGAACCTGACATCAAGTTTCCCCTCACACACCCGTACAAATCGTCGAATGACCACTGTGGAGTGAAGGCTCTTTTGAAGGTGTTTTCATTCACATTCGAACTCTTGTCTACCAGGCGCAACATTTTCTGACGTGGAAATTCTTGTACTCCGAATATTCTTCTGACTTTGTTCCGATTTCCTCCACCGTGCTTCAAGCAGAGTCGTCTGGCGTCCTCAAGTACAAAGAACTGAAGTTGACCCTGGAAGTCACGGAGCCGTGAGTAGAGAGAGATTATGCCTTACATCCACCAGAGGGAAAATTCCAAAAACTCATCGCACCAAGCACAACTTTCAATGTGTTATACATGTAGTGTTGCGTATTACCCCTCTGGCTAAGTGCCACTTTCCCGACCAACGAACTCCCCCCCCCCCCCGTAAAAGACATGAGATTTTCATACATGAAATCTAAAAATTCCTTCTCCGTCCCTTCAAGGGGCCTAAAACCTAAATCCAAACGAATGCTACACTCTAAGACAATTGTCATTCGTCCCCGCAAAAAATCTCGTCCAAGAGACTGCCCTAGGCGGTAGTTTTCGCCTCGGTTAATTTTGAGATGATCCTAGTGGGCCACCGTACCTAGGCTAGCTCTCGTTGGTGCAACCAGGCCGTCGTGGAAATGGTTGCGTAATTCTGCCACTTTCAGCGGATGCGCGCGCACCGCCGGTGTTTTGACAGCGTTTCAAACCTTTTCTACGCCACAATCATGCCAGTGATGGGGTGGATTCACTCCGAAAGCCTTCGGGACAGCCTGAAAGTAAGTATATCATGACAGGTAGGCTTTGCAAAACTTTTCACCTCATGACCTGCTCGCTAATGCTAATGCTATACAATGTATACAGCATTGAGTTGGGCGTTGTATTTTGGCCCATGCGTGCTGCAGTGTACATGCTGATGTACGGTACATAGGCCTACCATACAACAGGATGGTCCAAAAATGCCCGCCGTTGACAATAGATAACTGTCCAACAAGATGGGGGTCAAACAGTTTCAGCTGGTCAAGTGGGCCATGGGCACAAAAATTTAGGTGAAATAATTGTCTGTTGTTGAGAGGATGCGTTTGGTAGTGTTACTGTTAGCATGGTTAGGGGCCTACGTCATGCATGCATGCTTGGAGAATGAATGGCCACGACGTCGGAGAACATTGGCCACCAATCTTTGTTGGAATTCAAAAGTTTATAGGTGCACTGGACCCCCCATGCTTCCTATTTTTCGGAGGACATAGGCCTAGTAGGCCTAAGCCTTTTCGTACTTCTCATGGCTTGGTCATGTTTTTATGGTAGGACTATAGCCTAAATGATGAGTGCTCTGAATTAGGAGTGGACATTCACGTGGGTTGAATATCCTTGCAATAACAGCGGACAGTAGGCCTAGCCTATGTCATGACTGAGAGTAGGCCCTGCCTCATATCAACTTTTGGCAATGATGCATTGTAGGCCTAGGCCTAGTCATAGAAAACTGTATGGAGAAAATGATAGGCCTACGCCAATGGCCAGGTTGCATTGAGCCAGGTTACTTGAGCTATCATCTGAGAATTTCAGTCCTTTCCACTGGCCTTTTGAGTTGTTTGTAATTTTTCACACCGCCACTGCATGTGACTTTCAAGTCGAGAAATTGTTGAACGACATGGACGTAGCCTGAATGCAGTGACATGGAAGGAAGGACTGATTTCTACAAAATCCCCAATGTATAATTCCATGGGGCTGCATCCATTTTGAATGAGCATGGTAAAATTAGGCCCACTGGCTGGCAGACAGAGGTTTTGTGAAGAACAGGTGGGTAGTCGTCCAGTTACTCATGAAATGGAAAAAAGCCCTTGTTTACATGTAAAATTCAAATATTTTATTTTAAGCTTATAACATAAGGCTATTGGATAGCCAGACAAAATATACATAAATATTGAGATATCATAAAGATCAATGGTGCCATGGAAGAAATTGGCACCATAACACAATAACATGAATAGTCTTGTATGTGATATTGGTGCCATAAAAGAAATTACTACCAACACCACTGACACCAAGATGAACCCCTCAATAACACTATTGTTATGGACCACAGTAGCAATTGGTGTTGGATGGTGACACTGTTGGTGGTGTAGGATATGATGTTATTTTGGTCGTCCACCTTACCGGTAGGCCCTACTTTTGGGGGGGGGGGGGGNGTGTGTGTAAAAACCAATGGGGCATTGGCACCCGTAATGTGTAGCTATGTTCAAAGAAGAGAAAGTCAATAACACAAATATAAGAATTTGTCCACATCTGTACTGTGGTATTTCTTCTCATTTAACTTGGAATACATGTAGGCTTAAAGGGTGTCCTCGCCAATACCATCTTCAGCCCATATCAGTGAGGCCCTTTCATGGGCCTATTGCTTGTCTACCCAGTGCATCTGTAACCCCCTTTTGCAGGTCCACGAAATGTTGGTCTTCGCGGCTTGGGCTGTCAGAGTGGCGCAATGGAAACATCGGCGCCTGTCACCTCTGAGGTCGCGGGTTCGATTCCCGGTCGGGTCCGTGTCTCATGTGATAGAGAGGGCGACTCTCTCTGACAGCGCAGGTTTTCTCCGGGCACTCCGGTTTCCTCCTGCATTACATTAAAATCGCCCAATATTGTCTATAGAACCAATAATGCCGAATTTGGCGCTCGGTTCTCAACTCAATATTTTTTTTTTTCGCGGCTTGTTAGATTCTACCAGAATCGCATAGGAAGACGGTATTGGCGAGTCCCTGTATCCAAATACGAGACTTGCTGCCCAAAGTATCATCTAAACCATTGGATTGGTATTGACATTGGGAATTTGATCCTTTGAGTTATAAAGTGTTCTCTAATAGTGACAAAAAGGAACATACATGTACACCAACAGTGTCATAACCAACAAAGTACTGCTAAAATTGCCATACAACAGAATGAAATAGGCACCACAACATCAGTTGTGCAGAGTGGCAGCAGAACAGAACCTGCTGCATTCAAATCAAAACTGGCACCACTGGGGGAGCTGAAGAGTACGCACCTTTCAACAACACCAAAACGCTGTAAGATCATCACTTCAACAATGTATTAAGCAATTGCAGAAAATTACACATACAAGTTCAAGATATGAAATTTTCATTAAAGGCCACTGTCTATTTACATGTCAACTACTAAGTATGCTAATATCTAAATTCATTTTGAATTGTGTGGACAGAGACACCAGGCAGAAAACTAATTAGATTTTTCTTCATGATATTCTGAGATGATAGGAAGTATTACTTGGAGAGGCTTGATCAGTTTGAGTAAAGCAACATTTTGAAATACTATGGCCATAGTAAAAAAAATACAGAGTAGTTCAAGTATATTTTGTACAGGTGTGAAAGGAATGGGAGTCCTTGGAATGCAGGCCTAGCTACAATATTCAAGTGGTCATGGTTTTCACAGCCATCTATATATATATTCGCATCTCGCCTTGAACAATAAAACGGACTTGGAGTCCGCGGGACTCAGGTTCCTATCACACCGGTGCATCAGATATAGGCGCATCTTTGTCATTTCGTAAGCACCTCTCAGAATAATTTCCAGAACTGGCAGTTTACTTGTCAGGGTTGAAGCAAAGGGAGTTGAAAAAAGCTGGTACTTATTCCAAGAGGTATAAGGTTCTTGCAAAACTGTGGTAACAGATGAAAATGGTAAATCATACAATGCTCCACAGTGTACAGCTGAACTGCTTGCCTGCTGATGATGTATCCCCGAATGTATCCCCCGTCACCTTAGGATTCAATTTATATAGACTATTGTAAAAGGGCTAAGTTGTGCTGAGGCCAACCCATCCAACCAAACCTACTGCTCCAACCAAAACGAAGCCAAATACTGTCCCCTGCTTATGTGTCACCTGGAAAAAACTGAATACGATTCTTGGCTTACCATCAATACCACCAACAAATTCTTGACTCCATGTCCTCTGCAAGGTGCACCAAGGTCTACCATAATCTAAAGTAAGACATGTCAGGATATACAATTGCATTAGAGAGCTTTCTTCCAAATAATAGGCTGTTTTCACCTTGGTGATGGGAGCATCAGACTCCAATTCCCATTGGGCAGTGATGGATGCCTCTCCAAAACAATTGATTTATGCGTTTATATCATGTGATATATTGCCTGCCACGAGCAAAGCGATGTGCACAGCAGAGTTTTTGATCGCAAGGAAGTAATTGTGATAAATTGGGCTTTGTCGCTGCCTGAAATCCACCCGTTTGGGATATCTGTATTGGATGGTTGGTATGTGCAGACACGGACTGAGGCGAGAGTGTTTGTCAGTCATCACACATCAAACAGCAGGGAGGGGAATAGAATAATGAGGATTAATAGGTAGATTTGTGGAGCAATGGCAGAGCAGTAGCAGTGGGAATGCAAAGTATAAGCCAGGCAATTGAAACTACTTGTCATGCGATTTACCACTTCTGTGTTGTTGCTGCATCAGAAAGCAATAAAACAAATTTACATTTATTAAAGATCTAAAATGATGAGAATTTAGTATGCTGGTCAAATGTCCAATTCATGAGAGTCACTGAACTCTGCTGGGCGTGTGCTTCTTATCAACTCTTGGTACAGGGAGTCCTCGCCAACGTCTTCGGGCCTGCATTATTGAGGCCCTCATGTGTAATTGTGTTACATGTACGATTTGGCGATTGTAAATGCCAACCCAGTCCAACATCGAAACCCCACGAAATGTACAAAGTCAAAAAAGTCAATGTTTGGGTTTATAGTCTGATATCAACGACGTACAGGTTATCATCCGACTTTACACTTTAGCCCCAGCCCAGTCTATCCTGAAACCTTTCAGTAGAACCCAGATGAGCTGCCCATTTCAGAGATACAATCCGAGCATTTCGACCAGTACCCATTCATACCTAGGTGGAGAGAGGCCAGTGAGGATGAGACTTGCCCAAAGTCGCACGACCAGTGGGATTCGAACCCGTCACCCTCTGACCGCTAGTCGGAGACCCGAAACACTACACCACCGTGGCTGGTACGGGGTTCGTTAGATTGTACAGCCAGAATTGGAAGACTGTAGCCTACTGGCGAGGACTACCTGTATCGGGTGTCCCAAAAAAGTGAACCGCTTTTTGACAAGTATTTTCTCAGCGATAGATAAACCGAATTCATTGGAATTTTTCACAGAGTAACCTCAGGGTACCATCAACAAGTCTGCAAAATATCTAAGAGATCGGTCACACATTGTGCGAGTATTGTCAAATTCAAAACAGCATGTCAAAAAATTCAATATCAGAGCTAATGCAATGTGACCTTCATCATGTTCACGCAGGTGTTGACATGCTGTTCTGAATTTGACAATGCTCGCATAATTTGCGACCGATCTCCTAGATATTTTGCAGACTTGTTGATGATACCCTAAGGTTACTCTGTGAAAAATTTCAATGAATTCGGTTTATCTGTCGCTGAGAAAATACTTGTAAAAAAAAGCGGTTCACTTTTTTTGGGACACCCGATATATCTCCGTCACCTTACAGTGCAATAAATACAGCTGAAAGCTACATGTGTCCTCAACTGGTTTGTGACCAATTCCTGAAAGCAACCCCAAATTCCTTGCAATAAGCACGGTCATCCACAACTCAAGGGAGGTTTTACCAATTCGTCAGCAGAGGATTAACTGGTTCTATCATTTTCAACTTGACCTTGACTTCCTGTGCCTACATTACAAGGGGCTATAGGCACAGGGAGTTTGGGTGAAGCTAAAAACGCAAATAGAACCAATTCCTCTGACAATTTCACGTCAGTCTGGCCTAAATCTAATCTGTGGGTGCAGGGGCATGAATGATTTGTATCTGATATATATACTGATATGCCGTAATTTCATCTTTTTTTCAGTTTGAAGACTCTCCTGGGTTAGTACATAAGATACTAATGTAGCCTATGTACAATGTATCATGTGCAATGTACATGTACTCTACAATCTGTTTCTCAATTCCATGGTTTTTGGTATAGAACAGAACATCGAAATGTCTCTAAACTGGCAGTATTGTTAATAAGGGGTCCGCCCAATCACATGTCCACCTGAAAGTAATGATAATGTTATTTATCAAAACTGAATTGTCCTAAATCTAGATTTAATGCAGAGCTGATGATTTGCACAAAAAGGCACTCTTTTGATCCAGTTGTCTGTTGGGTACCGTAAAATAACTGCAGTCAATCTCTGGCCTAAACCATCCCCAACTAATTTTGTACAAAAACCTATCGAAGGAATGATTACTTGGCTGGTTGTAGACCTGTCATCTGTGAGTGATGGAAAATGGCATTCAACGGCAGGTAAAGACTTCATGTACTACACATTAATTGAGTCTGTAATGCTTGTATCTTACATATGCTGACGTTATATAGTATACACATCCATGTACACAGAGATTCAAAATGAGCAAGTTAATACTGACAAAAAGGGAGAACAAAGATTGGAGCCAAATGTTTACTGTCACTAAAGTCACTGTCACTAAAGTCTCTGTTAATATCAATTCATTCATTCATATACACCAAAATCGCAGTTGTAAGGTCATAGATATGACAGAGACCTGGCTTTGCCACTGCGATCTGTCTCCTCCAACGTCATCACATCAAATGCGTCAATATCAGGACTTCGATTCGAAGATATCGGCAGCCTGCTTTGTGGTCAGCAATGCCGACCATCGAGTCACCGATAGAAGAAGCTGGACCCCGGAAATGGCAGACCTCCGTGACCTTACAACTGTGATTTTGGTGTAATTTCGCTACTAGTATACAAGACCCTTGATAAGCTTTTCAAAAAAATTTTTTTTGCCATTCTAACCAATTTCACTGTCTTCCATGTCTCTCGCGATATGGCTAATGTGACAACTCATCATCGTGGTCAGCTTGTTATGACAACCATAGTTGGCAAGTGGATGGCAACCATAGTTAGTAATTGAATGAGAACCACAGTAACTAGAACGTGGATGACAACCATAGTTAGTAACTGGATGACAACCATAGTTGGTAAGTGGATGACAACCGTAGTTAGTAAGTGGATGTGTTGCAGGTCAGCTAGGCACTAGGGCCTATAGACTATAGGAGACATAAGGAAATAGTCTGATGCATCTACAAATTTGTCACTTTATTCATCACATTTTTTTCCAGTTAATTTTCGCCTTGTTGAAAGGAAGCAGGTCACATTGTTATAAGGCTCCAAACTTTGTTTCATAACAATATGTATAACTATGTACAAAAAGTATGGCCCCTGATGCTGCCTGGAGTTTGAGAAAATATGACAAGACAAAGAAAAAGCTGACAATAAATGCATGAAAATCAAATAAAAACATGGAAGATTCATTGATATCTTAAAACCTGGTTGGACTTAAAGACAGGAACACTTGATACATCAGCACCTGGGCCAGTAGTTCTTATTGTGCCTGAACCACGGTCAAATCAGATTTCGGACTGATGTGTGGTTTTTCATTGTTGACTAAATAAAGTGAGGTTTCGCAAATCTGACGAAATACGAAGTACGAAATACGAAATTCAACTTCATTTCCAGGACCTAATGTATTTCTGGCGATGGTTGGTACCACAAATGTCCCTGTTGCCAGTGCGTCTTTTAGCACATCACGTTAAGACCGAGAGAGTTATGGTGCATGTTGAATTTTTTAATTTCCACTTCGTACCTACAAAGTGGGAACGAAAGATAAATTTCAAACTTTAACGTTAATATACACCATAACTCTATCGGTCTAACGTCATACGCTGAAAGACGCTCTTGCAGCAGGCGATATTTGTGGTACCAACCATCTCCTGAAATACATTACGTCATGGAAATGAAGTCAAATTTCGTATTTCATACTTCGAGTTTCGTTAGATTTGCGAAACCTCACTATCCACGGCGAGCAACGAATTGATACTGACCAGATAGAGGTCTTGTAAAGGATATGTTGACTGTGGTAGCAAAGGTCATTATGGAGCTGGTTTCCCCTTATGTACTGAAGTATCAACTGCCATGACACCCATCTGAGAATCCAACACACCTCTGTCCTTCTGTCATTTCGACTTGTTGGCAAGTTCCCTGGCCATTTCATAATATTTTGAGAATTTATTTGTATGTTCTGGAGGCATATACATATAAGGCGTCCGTACAATCCTAGCTTCTCTACCTCCCATACCACGGGGCACGTTCTGCGGGCACTTACTCCGATGATACCGACACCCTCCTTTACTTGAGAAAACCTTCCCACACAAATCACACTTCAGATCACTAGGTTTTGTTTCATCCTCAGAATCGGAACTATTATGAGAACCATGATCGCTATATGTTTTTGTTGAATGAGAGAGATCCAAGGCTGTTCCAGGGACAGCCATTACACGTTCTGGACCAGGACTTTCTGATCTGCTGTGCGGACTATGCGAGTTATTCGGAGAGAACCTCGAGCCGGACATAGAATACCATGCCGGACCGTTCCGTCCTAACTTAGTCTGTAACGAGGTAATTGAGGGACTGTGATTTCCATCAGTTGAATTGATAAGTTTCTGCAAACTATTCAAGGGATGTTCTGCCTTTTCCATATGTTTGACCACAAGCCCTTTCAGAGAATTCAGGGCAGAACCCTTGCTCTTAGCTTCAGGGGGACTCTCTACCTGCAGGTACGGATTCTTAACAGATTCGGGGGATTCACAATTTTGTTTACGGTCACACACTACTTCATCTGACTCCAATGTCCTATCCTCAGACTTGATCTCACCAGAATTATCCATTTCTCTCTTTGGAGAGACACAGTTTCTCATTTTTTCACATTTACCCTCGGATGTCTCCGACGCCATGGTCACCCCATTCGTGTCATTTGCTCCTGTGAGCGTGGGTGACGGGCAGAACTTCTGAGGAGAATGTCCTTGTTGATTATCTGTCCCTGAGAGAGGCAAATCAGGTTTTTGGTCGAGCTTCGCTCGCAGTTTCGGAGCAACCTTCCTGGGATCCATTGAGGCAAATTTATACAAACTATGCAACGCACTACCACTACTTTCAACGTCAGCGTGCCTGTCATACCTTTCCAATTTCGGCGAATGATTCTGAGATCCAGGGCTTGTCCGCTTTGGGGACTGACCCTTTTCATCGCTATCCGACCGAATCTTTGTCTCCTCCTTGTTGCTTCCATCTCGATAAAGGAAACGGTTCGACTCCATATGATTGGTATTCCCAACCTGCGGCGATATGCTTGGGTAATTATAAACATTAGGCACATCATACAACAACGACCTTGCTTTCAGACCACGCTGAGATTTTGTCAGTCGCTTTTCATTAAAGTTATCAATGAAGTGCTCCATGGCTTTCAGCGCTGAACCTGGTTTCTTGGGAGATTTTTGTGATCTTCGAGACACAGGCGAATAATCCTTGGAATCTTTCAGAGATTCTGGTGTGCAATTCGCATCAAGGATACCATTGACTGAATGCGTCTTACCTTCCTTTTTACAAACTTTCTCATCGTCCATCTCCGACAGACATTCATCATCCCCATCACTACACGAATGTGACCTCGCACTCAACTTCGCCTTCAGCTTCCCTATCACCTCAGAAGTCGACTTTTTACTGATACAGAAACGAACATGCTCAACGAACTCATCTGTGTGAATTCTTTCTAAACAATTCTCACACCTTATTGTTCCGCTGTCCTCCCCTAGATCTGACGGTGTCGAGCGCCCACTCGCATTTGGTTCCTTCCTGCCTCTAACGTCATCCCCAATACAGGGTTTTAACATATCCGCGACTTCGTCATCAGATAACTCTGACGACGTTTCGTTATGGTTAATGTCACCATTTTTACTAGTGTCAAGCAGCAGTGAATTATTAAGGCATTTCTTATCTTTGTCTTGGCCAGCAGTGCATGTAATTTCACCCAAAAGACCACTTTCGATAATTTCACGTTTGATGCTCCTGATGCAGTCCGGGCTGCTTATCTCGACATTTTCTGTCTTGATGCAGTCTGGTTTACGCTCATCTGCGAGGTCTGCCGGCTCCACCTTACACGTAGGTTTACTCGAAGGAACCCCCTGACTGTGCTGGAACCGCCAGCCCTGTTTCTTGTGGTGTTTCGACTCGACCATGTGATTGGCCAAACCGTCCAGCGTATCATACTCAGTATCACAAACACGACATTTGAAAACCGACTTCGTATCATTCTCCTTCTCAAAGAAAGTCGTACACTTGTGAAGTTTACGATGTGCAGAGCTGAATATGTCTGCATAGTGTTGCGTCTTCATCATGTGAACCGTCAACTCGGGTAAACTTTTGAACGACTCTCCACACTGCATGCAGCGTAATATCTGTTTTGTCTGTTCAGAACCGCTGTTCAACCACATATCTTGACCCCGTACTAGTTTCGGGTAATCTCCAGAAGGGCCTACTTTACTGTTCCTTGGCATATGCCCTGTATCCTGCATATGAACGCTCAATTCATATAAGGTGCTGTACGCTTTACCACAGTCACACTTAAAATCAATACAGTTTCCTTTCACAATACTCTTACTGTCTGAGAAAGATGAAATATTCACAACGGGTTTTGATTGAAGATTTGTGCTTGGTCTTGTAGGGGGCGCCGATGAAGTCAATGGTGATGACCGATGGGCTACGCTAGCGTGAGATACTGGACGAGAAGCGGCTGCGGGTAGGACAGGTTTTGGGATCTCCATTGGCCGACTCGCAGGACGATTTATGGAAGGCATGACCTTGCCATACCAGCCCTCGATGGAACGTTTATCATACTGCATAAGATCATAATGACTTGGAATTTTCAAATGAGAGAAAACGTAGTTCATATTCGGGAACTGTGGGTAGCCACCATTGTACCAGTAACCTAAATTACTACCGAATTTTTGTTGCAGGCTTGCTAAGGAAGGGGAAATCGCAGTCCCGTGCTGGTCCTTTTCACTGTGGTGGCGACTCCGCGACTCCTGACGACCACTCCGTGATTCGTCGTGGTCATTCCGTGGTTCGCGCTGGTGGTGACTCTGCGAGTCTGAGTAACTATTCCGAGATTCTCTCCGACTACTCCTCGAATCGTAACTCTGCTGCGAGTGCGAGTCGTGAAAGGGATTGTGCAATTCACTACGGTAGCTCCTCGGTTCATGCAGATTATTCCGGTGCATTGATGAGGTCTGACTACCGTTCACTGCAGGTGTTGCTTTTCGAGACGACTTTTGTGACAAGTCTAATGGTTGTGTCGGGTCTATGTTACTGTCTCTACGATGATATGAATTCGATTTGGGCAGTTGTGGCAAGACTTCCCCTGAGGAATGTTCAACCTTAGGCCTTTTAGCACTAAGATCCATCACACTATCATGAGCAGAAGAATAACTGTTTTTCAAATGGTCACGTTCAGGGCATATCTCCATGTCAAAAGAATGCTTCCGCTTTTGTGATGACGTACCATCACCTTCAGATCGTACTGACGTTAACAGGTTCATTTCGGAATTGGGTTCAGTCCTGAGCTTAGTAAAGTTTAAATCATCACCAATTTGCATACTGTCATCATTACAAATGTCCTTATTTTCACTACTATCCACTAATTCATATTGTTTTCCCTCGGTAATGTCACTGAAATTGTCAAGTTTCTCGACGCATTTTTCAATATTGAGATTTTCCTCAGTTTCTGGCTGCATCGCCTCACTGTTTTTATTGTCACTGATTATATCTTCGTCTGATGCAATTTTGTCATCACTGGCATCATCTGACTGCTGCGTGTCCTCGCCGTCACTGTCATCATCATCGTCATCACCACTGCTGCCATCTCGCTCAGCCTCATCATCTTCTTCCTTTATCACTTTACCATCTTCAGAATCTAAAAGATACAAGGAAAATAAAAGTTTTAGTACCTCATCATGTATGAAAATTTACAAGGATGTCCCGGGATGACGTCATGTCCTCCTATCAGTTGGTCAGAAAAGACTGGTGTATCATCGATCAGCGTTTCTGTGTGTGAATGTTTCTCCTCCATTGTACTGCGTAATTGAATAGACATGGGGTCATACGAATAAAGACCAGTAAATGCTTTTACTTCGATTTTGCAATACACTAGGCAATGCTGTACAAATCTGAAGTAAAAGCATTAGCTAGGTTTAATTCATATCACCCATGGTCCCTCCAGCTGTCTGTTGTCGCTACGTTACCAATAAAGAAAGAAGGAGACGCTGAAAAAACGGGGAACACTGGCAGATGTTACAGCGGAACGAACTGACCCTGTAAGTGCTGAAATGTGGAAAAAACATCACAACAAGCACCACCCCTGAAAAGTATTTTCACCATTAGAATACGTAATGCTGCTTTGAGTCAGCTACAAGTACATGTACATCAAACAATAGAGTAGGAACAATGGTTGTCGTCATTATCTTGAAAAAAGATGATTCCAGAAATATTTAGTCAAAGACAAGGAATTAATGCTCTTTTTTTTTAACTCAACAGCACTTGATCCAAACCGATGTGAAAATTACATGAGAAATTCAAATCCGTCTAAATTATGTGTCAGATCTCAGCAGTACATTAATCATAACCATTTTTCTGCCACGTCTGACAATGTATAAAACATTAAATGCGGCATTCTAGGCTGGATAATAAATTCTAATTTCACAAGTCCAATCAAATTTCAGATGCACTTCAATCTACACCAAAACATGTCAGTTATCATAGCCTCGCTAATGTTTTAAAATCTTAGAAAAAAGCTTGTTTTTGTCATTGCTAATTCTTTCCACACATATGATCTGCAGTTTTATCACATTCAGTTCATGAGTGCAGTGAATTTGAAATGCAGATGATCCTTTCCAGTCCTGGTGCCTAAAGTAATGAAGAAATCTATTCGTAACACTTCGGGTCTTTCCGTCATTCTTCGTCGTTCTTTGAGATCTGGCACAGTTTCGAGCTCTAAGAATTGAGAGTTGAGAATGGTAAGAAATCAAGAAATGTTAAAAGTTGAACTGAGGTGAAAGATGAAAACTGTGAGCTACCCTAGCCATCGATTCATTTTTTTTCAAATAGCCTATGAATTGAGAAAGTTTGTTAACAGCAGTTAGATAATGAAAAAATATATTACGGTCACAGTCGATCATCTTTCAGATTACATGTATTTCACATGGAAGCATGCCACTTTCAGGTGACTTTCTCAAACTCGTGTTCGAACGAAAACACGAATCGACGGCTATGGTAGCTCTCATGAACGTACGACTTTAAAGGGCCTCTAGAGGCAGCTCGCTATTAGGCTACTATCAGTACTGCGACTATACAACAGGTGGCGCTAGCAACCATGAACTCATGAATTGTGGATGAGATTTTGACATTGAAGAAATCTTCCATCAAAAATGATGCCCAAGTTGGATCCTCATGCCATCAATTCTCTGTTAGTAATCATATCAATATGCAATAAAAAGCTGCCTCTAGAGGCCCTTTAAAGGCCCTACAAGAGATAGAAGAGAAGAGTTTTCCTTTGTCAGGCTGATGCCTGCGTATCTGTTACCTCTATCAATCTAAGTTACAGTACTGATCGGCCACTTCTTAGAAACGAGGCCAAAATGATGATTTACCAACGTTGTTTCATCAATTGGTAAAGTTGACCACTGGAAGACCCAATGTATCAACTACCCTCTAGGTTACGAATGCCATTTATAAATTACTCGAGCAACATCCGACATTGACAAGAAGCGCTTGCTCCAAACTCACGAATCAATCTTGTGGAGATGATTCTTTTTCCTTGCTAGATCAATGAATGAGAGTGAACCATGAAAATAGATCGCAGGGCTACTCGAAGGGGTCATTTTAATCCCCCGGTGTCGTATGGTGTCCGGAGGAAAGACAAACGACCCGTGGGGGTTATGAATGACTTGGCTGGTACGAGGTTAGCCAGAGAACGCTGTGGGTGTGAACTCATTAGACGTGGACAAATTGGGGCTTTGTTCAAGAGGGATGTTGTTTCAATCAGAAGACATCAAAACCTCGAAGAAAAGCACCAAATGCTTTGATCAGTTATGAAAAAAATGTCGTGTTTTAATCCAATGCAAAGTTCCTGAAGAAACCAATGCCAATGGCCAAAAATTCAATTAGGGTGCCTGATGAAAGTCGTGGTGGCTGGAATTTTGCACCAGCATTTCATTGCTGATATCATTACCCTTCAAGCTAAGAAATAGGATATGGTAAGAGTATCACTGCCCTCCAGTTCCTTCCATCGAAAACGGTCCCTCAGTCCCTACTGTTTCTTCAAAGAAGGTCCTCTTTCCTCAGATATAGTGTGTGCAAAACTCGAGCACTCCAGTTACTTCCATCGAGGGTCCATCAAACTCAACAGCTTCTTCGTCGAATGTCCCTTACCATGTCTCTTTTCCCATGCACAACTCAGGCCCTCCAGTTCCTTCAACGAAGGTTCCTCAAACCCGCCATGACATCAAAGGTCCCTCACTGTTATACCGTTCCTTGGTTATATTCCTTGGGCGTGCTGCCCGTTAGTGCCGGTGATTGATGCCTAATGCGAGGGCCCGTGGGTTCGAATCTGGTAGGAAGCAATGTCTTTCACCTTAGAAACCCGTTTCTATTTCATGTTCCTTGGTTATACAGTGCAGTGTGTGCAAAATTCGAGCCCCCTCCCCTAATTCCTAAGCCCCTCAAGCCCTCCAGGTTCTCCACCGAATGTCCCTTGCTCACTTTTCAATTTTTGGTTGCAATGTGGTGCACAAATCAAGCAGTACATGTCTCTCTCCATCAAGGTCCATCCATGTCATCGCCATCACTTTCCTGTGATATTGTCATAAGAGCAGTTACTGAGTAATTGCTATAAATCTGTTTCATCCACCACCACTGTCGTCTTCTCTTAACAAAAGACCCGTTGTTGACACAGGAAATCTTATTTCATATCTGCCCCTAGAGCTGATCAAAATTTAACCATGTCGATAATGACTTATGTCAAACAAATTATCATTAAGTAGATACTGTGCTGGATCGTGCTCAGAGCTTGTGCAACATGAAGTCATAGATCTGACAACACAAGTCGATTTGTGTCAAGTTCAGTATGTGCAAACACTGGGAAAATGTACCGCTATGCAACATATTCCAATAGTGTAATTTTGAAACTTCACTCGCAAGCGAAGTGGGAAAAACTAATATAGACGCTTTTGTGTGTTTCATCATGAAGTGTCAGATCCTCGTTTAATCAGATGACTGGGGCTACTTGGCGTCAATTACTTGTCAACTTGACATCAAAATGACGTCCTTTTCATGTCAAGATGGCAGAAACAATTTCTGATGTAAAAATTGACGACAACTTTATGTCATACTCGTGTAGTTACAAGACCGTCAATTTGACGTTGAGAGGCCTCGAATATTTGATATTGGAGCGGCAGAATAGAGTTAGACGTGTTGAGGGAGAGACTAGCATAGAGCTGACATGCTTAGAATGAGAATGATGTTTATGGGCAGATTTGACGGACGTAAACGATATCAGAGTATTTGCAGTACCATAGTTATGCATTCCAAACGAAACTTGTACATTATTCAATATTTTGCACTCGTTTGATATTTTCCAGAGCTGATGTAGTTAGTGGTGGCTTGGGCTTCGTTAAAAATCACATGCGAGAGGTCAAGTGATCATGATATTCTTTGAGTCTGTTATGTGAGTGCAAAATGACTGTGAACCTTTCCCAATATACCCTTGGTTTGTAATTTACAGGAGATGTACTAGATTTCATATTCTGAAGTGTTTCGCATGGTTGTACCTCCCTATATTTATAAATAATTAATAAATAACATCATTCAGATTTTGATTGAGGTGACAGTGAATTGACGTGATTGTTCAGCAAGACTGTTCTGCCATCATCTCAGTCAATCTAACGTTCAAATATTAATATATTTCAACGTAGTTGCTCTCAGATGATCGACAATGAACGAGCCTCATGGTGTGCACATAAAAATAATATTACTTCTGATGGCACACTCAATTGTTAATATCAATTGGTGCAATTTTACAGGTGTGTTGGAAATTGACATAAATTTTTGCTTGAAATGGAAGAAAAATTTGATGACGAGACCCCCCTTGAATACGACAAATCCCTCGTTCGACCGGTGTGAACGCGGAAAAGCCCCCCCCCCCCCCGGAATCAAAGTCCAGGTGCTGCTCTCCCAATGGATTAAGCCTTTACGGTGAAGGACTACGTCCCTAACCCTGACCATAACCGTTGCATGGACTTTGTAGACGGACTGCCATGCCTAGGACTTTCTCCGCTGGTATATGGTGTTACATTTGCCAGTGTATCCGTCTTGTTGTTTTGGAAACGGTGGCAGATAGATCGACATGTTTCTCTGTGTGTCCCCTATTGTCAAGTCGCAGCTTATTCCGTCAGACAGTACGAGGGGAACACCCACAGATGGGGTGATAGAATCTAATGCGGCCCCCGTCTTTCTGATGTCCCCTTGGGTCTTGGTCTCTCTACAGTCCAATGGGTACCCTAGCCGACTTTTTCAATAGGTGTCACTAGTGGTTAAAACTATTGAAATGAAACTGACATCCCGGTCCTGATCAATTTCCCACACAAAAGGCGTCCATTGTATTAGGACCGGGTTTCGGTGTGCTGCCCTCTATCGAGCTAGGATCCCCATTCAATGGTGCCCCTTAATATCTGTAAATATATTGTTGGGGGACATCACATATAGGGGGACATTAGATTCTATTACACCGGTGTACCAGTTAGTGGCAATATCACAGGGAGAGGCTCACCGTAATAGCTTTGGACAATGCCAGACGTTGTCTTGGTAGAATATTTTGACCCAGCATGCCAGACGTTCATGACTTCCACTCATCACATTTTAATCGAATTCCAAGCCCTGAGTTTTTAACCTGAACATACTAACCAAATAAAAGAAAAAAACCCATTGCCCATGCACATCTATGTGATATATTTTCATTTTATCCATCTCCCTTTTGGCAGATGTGATTAGTCTTTCTTAGCAAGACCATTAGGCTGATTTATCATGCCGACGAATTCATAGCCCCGACACATGCAAATGGCCGTCATTCCGTATGCAGCATGGCGCAGGGACATCAAAAACATCACACATTATCGCCTCCACACACAATGCCCCATTTGTTAGAATTTCACTGGCAAATTTTACAAGTCTAATCAGTATTTTTTGCACATAGAGTTTAATTTTCTTGAACAGAGTGCTGCTTTCATCAGTTTTACACACCCAGTTCTATTTTGTCTTTAGGACTTGAAGGATTTTTCAATTCTATTATTCACAAAGATAACAAGTTTTCTCAACAGCTGTTTTTGCTTTGTTTTCGTATAGGACAGGAAAGAGGTTTTGCCATTAGTTTGTTCAGTAGATGCTGCATCCTCCCACAGCAGGGGTTTTTACCTCGCTCCTCTTCATCCACTCACGAGTGTATGAAGAGGAAAGAGACCAAAGCCCTGATGTGGGAGGATGTCGATGCTGTTGTGTTTTTTAAGCATATGTGCAGTATTCTTTGTCAAGCAAATAAAACTGAAAAAATGAAATGGATCTGAATATTTGCGTGTCGTTTGTCATTCATTCATTCTTCTCTGACGTTCCTGACAGATTTGAGAAAGCCTTATGACAAACGACCATCACAAACGTATCAGGGGAAAAAAGTGAAACTTGCGAAAATTTTCATAAGCAATGGCCAGTGGGGTCCAATGGTCAAAACATACTGCCCAGGAAAGAAAGTTATAGCATTTATAAATGAGCCGGGGGATCATGGTCAAATTCGGCCGCTGTCTAGAACATGACAAATTAGGTCATTAATTATAAACAATGAACGTGCAGATATCAATCCGCGTCAACTTTCCCTGCAATGGTCGGCAGTTGACAATGGATGACTGCCATTGGCCGGATGCGATGATGGACGATCTCGTTAATCATGTGGCGTTCCTGTCAGGTATAAAATCATTCCACAAAATTAGAATTTGATTTGTGGCATTTTTTCGAGCCTTGTCCAACGTGGACGGCTCCACCATCATCCTATATGGCGGCCAGTCTCTACAGCGGCGATAACGTCCATCCATCCATCATGGTGGCCATCCGCCGGGATAAAACAAGCAAAAGAAGAAACACTAATGACAGCCATTTATATTGCGAACACTCTCGTTGGCAATATTTGACATATTTCTCGTCAGAATAAACTGCTTGGATGATGACCCACACGACTGCCATCTAGACCTTACAAATCATTTTCCTCAGAGCAAACTCTGCTGTGAAATGATTACGAAATGAAGATTAGATTTGGGGCGATAAAAAATTGTGAAAACAACCAGTCACCAAATTTTGTTAGAATAGTCCAGTAAAATTTTCTCGGTTCCCATGGCAGTTGGGTCAGTTCGTGATGGAGAAGGTGATGTTGCATTACAGCATGGTTTACCCGCGTTTCTTTCTTGTAATAAATGTTACCATAAAGGAATCAAACATAAAGGTTTAACTGCGAACGATGAACTAACTGGGGGATACACTTCATGTGTTGCCACCAGATGTCTCTCACTGCCTGAATTTTGGCTTTACGTAATAGGCACGAGCTTCGACTTTTTTTGTAGTGAAGGAGTACATGAACCTGTCAACTTGATGCCTTGAATTCCATTTCTGAGGATAACAGAGCTACATGTATTTTCAGCACAATTAGTGTTCCATGTGCAAATGTACGTTAGCCTGGTATTCAAACGTACACAGATGACCCTTCGCTCTCATCGTTCGTGGGGTTCTCATTAATTCAGTCCTTTTGTATCATAAGATCAACTGGTCGGAATTCAACAAAATTTGCAGTAAACATGCAGAAGGGTCTTGCCTATCATATGGAAGAGTCAGAATGCAAATCTGTTGAGGTTTAAAGGGATACTGTCCACATTTATAAAATGCTAAATTTGTAAGTTGAACCTTTATGTTTGATTCCTTTATGATGTTACTGATGTTCATTGCTCATTGGTTCTAACGTAGGTAAAAATTCCAGATTCGATGCTTTTACTCACACGTTTTTAGTGACATAGATATTTCTTTCCATTATTGTGTCAAGGAATCGTGAACCAATATACAAGTCTTATTTTGGAAAACACCTCGTATACAATACCTGCTCGAGTCTTCAAGGTTGTGACACTCCTCTATTAGTTCTCTGGCCGTATATTTTGGGCTTGAAACTGAACTTGAGAACAACAGGACCAGTCAGCTGCACTTATTGCCAAAAGATGGCAGCAAAGTTCTAGCGGATCAATACAATATTAAAGAACATTCTCCCGATTGTTGCTCAATCAACCATGAATGGGTCCGCTAGGCATTGAATTGGGCCGTAGTGACCCCTATTGGTTAACTGACTGACAGCTCCTATTCAGTGGGGATCCTCCTTAGCTACGATAGAGGGCAGCACACCGAAACCCGGTCCTTCCTATACAATGGACGGCTTTTGTCTTGGAAATTGACCAGGACCGGGATGTCAGTTTCATTTCAATAGTTTTAACCACTAGTAACACATATTGAGGCAGTCGGCTAGGGTCCCCATTGGAGGCCTACTCAAGTTCAATTTCAAGTCCAGGAAAAGTTATCCAAATTTAGGGACAAACATTTTGAGATCAAACAGTTTCAAAGAAACTCAGATTTTGGTTACCTTGTACCACTTATTATTAGTTTATGCTACCCATATTGATGGGCGATCATCAGCAGCAGGCAGGGAGAAGTTGTCAAAAGTTTGAAATAACACTTGAAATAAATGTCTATACCGGTGAAACAACTAAAACCTCGCATCATGACAGCTATGTAACTCCAGTGAACTGGTTAATTTCCTGTCAATATCTAGCCACGCATTCCAACAAACCTGTCAGTTGCCTAATTGAACAACCTTCAAAAACTCAAGACATATTTATCCTGATTGCAAATTCTTAATTGAAAAATATGCCAATCCTTGCTCTCGCCAAGCCAAAGACCTGTCCATTGTTGTCAGCCGTTTATATTTTCCAATACGTCATGCGGAGTGCCCTGTATCTTGTTCATGACATTTTTAACATATGCCTCAGACATATCTGACATCAACGAATCGAAAGATTTTTCAGAGAAACAAAAGTCAGGAAACGTCTTTGTCAGGTCTTCTTTTTCCGATATTTTCAGTGTTGCCAAAATATATTGAAATTGACATACTTGCCAAATGTCGCGGGGGTAATTGACACCATGAGTTCAATTGGTTCAATCAATCTCATTGGTTTCAGTGCTACGTTTCTTTCCAGAATTAGGGGTCGGCTTGATTTCACGTGCGATTGGCTGCTTGTCCAATATTCTGGTGCCATAGTTTTTTTTATCGTCACATGCACAAGTATTGAAGGAGTCAACCATGAAATGACATCAAACTAAGGAAACTATTGAAAAAGTTAACAAAACATGCCAAAAGCCAGCATCACACTAGCACCATGTTCGCCATTGCGTTTAAAGGGGGACCGACATGTTTGCCAACCAACCAAAACTGGGCTGTCTACAATTCCAAACTTCAGGACTCACAATTGTTTGATTTGAAAATTTCCACCCATTTCCAAAATAAACACCAAAATTTGATTTTTGAATTCAAATTTCCCTCTCTTTCCATATATTTGAGTGATGTCGCACATGGAAGCATCACAATACTGTAACCATACAGTGCTAATAAGCAAGAAGTCAATCTCCAGAATTCACGAACTTTCGACCCCAACCGGGGTCTTTTTCAAGTGGAACTTTACAATCTGAAACTCTAGAAAAGACTGGAAAAGACCCCGGTTGGGGTCGAAAATTCGTGAATTCTGGAGATTGACTTCTTGCTTATTATCATTTTGTGTGTCAATTTTGTGCTATTCTGTATCTTGGTAACCATACAGTGCCGTAGCTATTTTTTTCGCTGGGGGGGCATTTAAAGCAGATGAGCTCAACGGACGTGGGC
>NMRB01000059.1:197582-229763 GCA_002633025.1 Notospermus geniculatus
CTAGTGCTCTACCTGGCGTCGGAGACAAGTTATTCAAGAAACAAAAGTGTGACAGACAAAATCTCAACTTTTGATATGTCAATTTCACCATGAACCAGGTATCGGAGACTGGAAATTTTCATTCCATCTTGTAGCTCAGGTCATGAAACCTGGGGGTAGGTCACATTTCCAGGTCTGTAGCTCTTGCAGGAACAAAGTTACAGGTGTGACAGACTGAACAGACAGACACACAGACAGACAGACAGACAGACAGACAGACAGACAGACAGACAGACAGACAGACAGACAGACAGACACCATGACCAAACACAATATGGTTTCCGATCTTGAGATCGGAAACCATAATGACTGTACATGTACATGATTCCTAAACTGACACTGATAGTCAGTATCTTGCCATTACCTAATTTTCATGAATTTGAGGCTTGGCGGACAATAGGCCTATGCCTATTATATATATGGGACTAGCCGAGGGTTGCAACATAAGACTGGCCTGGGGTCTGGCCATTACCTGATTCTTCTTAGCATGATAATATTGCCTATTACATGCATATAAGACTGGCCAAGGGTTGCAACATGAGACTATTGCCAATGTGTGTACATACTACCTTTACCTACCCTACATCATATAAAGATTGCAACTGCTGACAAGTGCCTTCAACAATTTTCAAAACACCCACATATGGTGCACAGCACAATATTGCCTATTATATGGGACTGGCAAGGGTTGCAACATAAGAGTGTTGCAAATGAGTGTACATACTACTTTTACCTACCCTACCTCCCTACACCACAGATATAAAGATTGCAACTGTTGGACAAATGCCTTCAACAATTTTCAAAACACCCAGATATGGTGCACTGCACGCAAATCAATTGTTAAAAACCACTTCCACATAACCATAACAGTTTTCATTGGGAGTTTGATTGAAACATTTCAATGAAAAATTCTGCTACTGTATCGTTTTTGGCATGCTTGTCATCAATTTTGGTAATTTATGAACTGGTAGGAAAACTTATTCCAGTTTTCAATGATCGGAAACAACAAAGAGCTGTTTGTACCAGTCTTCTCCTTGTGACTTAAAGTCCTCTCAATCAATCTCGCACGATGGAATTGATGCCTGCTAAAATGATGGCATCATGCAGTTGATGCCTGTACAATGCAGAGTGTGCATGCACTACATATAGAAGTGGTAAGCGCTTAATACACCAAAATCGCAGTTGTAAGGTCAAGAGAGCTGGCCTCGCAGTTGTAAGGTCACAGAGACCCGGCTTTACCACTGGCATCTAGCTCCTCCAACATCATCATATCAAAAGCGTCACTAAAAGTGTCAGCGTTTCGATTCGAAGATATCAACAGCTTTCTCTGTGATCAGCAATGCTGACCGTCACCAACAGAAGAATCTGGACCCCCGGCAATGCCAGACCTCCGTGACCTTACACCTGCGATTTTGGTTTATTATATGCAAATACGGGAACTACGGGCTGAGATTTTTCCATGGTAATGCCCGGGTTACTAAAAACTCATAAACTTCATTTGTATTGCAAAGACCTTATGTTGCTGTGAAATTCTAATACGATGTAGGCTATCATTTCTTACCTTTGTTTAATGTGTATTGAATTTTACGGTATTTTCAAAGTGTTAGGAGAATGCAGGTAGAGGTCTCATAGCCTCGTGAAGGCTCCAAAATGCGCGATACGTACTTAAAGAATCAAGTCCTAGTTTTCAGCACACAATGAAAATGACTGCAATTTACACTCCAATAAATGTTGGAGGCGTAAGCACTTTCTGAATTCAATACACTGTGGCTTTAAGTCTGGGTGACAGTATCCTGAATGCCTTCCTCAACTACGTACTGCCAGCATCATACACCACGAAAGAGAGGTTGAATCAACCCAGTGATCAACCAACGTCATCCAGAATGTACAGAATCAAGTACAACACCCATCAGTTGTATCAACGTGCATCAAAAATCATCCATGTCATCTTGACATGATGTCTGTCAATCGTGAGTGAGAACCTATAGTCAAAAGATGAGTGAGTGCAAGTACATCGTATGCAGCTGTTGTAACTTCAGGATGTATAGAGAATTGGATAAGGAGTGCTATGCATATGAATACCCCAACACTATTACCGAGTGCGATTGCTGGGCTTGTGATTTGAGTCGATATCACAGTTGGGCGATAACTGGTGTCCTGGGTCCATATTCATAAACATTACCTATAGTTAAGGTAACAAATCAACAAATTTTGGAACTTATGATCCAGATCTCTGCCTGGGTTACTAAGGACACAAAAAAGTGGTTGAAGTGCAATAAAGCCAGCTGTTCTGGTTTTTCTGACAACTGCAACTGATCTACAATGTAATTTCGCAGGTGCTCAACCTGTCTGCAAATCATAGATGAGTTACTGCATGCTGTAACATCTTTTGGTGATCCTGTCATTTGATCTGTCCAGGATTGAGAGGGGCACCGTATATCACGAACAAAGTGAAAGCAGATGGAAATCTAACGTTATAAGATGGGCTACAACAAAAATTTAAACCATTGGTCATCTATAGATTGCTGCATTTATCCATTGGCTATGATCTGCACTTGATTAGTCATTCGCATGGGACAGTAAGACGTGGTGCCTTGTACCTTGTACCTTTGCAAGATTCCATCCAAGTGAGGAACATGAGTAGCTTGAGATGGCCCCTTCCGTACTTACTGGGCCAATAATGCAATGGCTTCGGCCCTGACGGAAAAATCTAATACAAAATCTGCAATGATAAAATACGTGCCATCTACACACTGAGATGGTCAGAAGAAGAACAGTATGCACTGGATTCATATCAGAAAATGATCTTTTCATCCCAATTGCCAATCCAATTGAATTCCTATCAATATTGGTGATACATCGATAATATTGCCCTGAGTTTGAATTCAAAACGGTTAATCCATCGGTACCGCCATGGTATTCATCTGTCAGCCTATGACCTCATCTTGAAAAACAAAGCATGTAACCGCCACTCGTGACTGTAAATTGAATCTCTGCTTGTCACTTTCATAGCTTATAATACGCTACCATGCTGACTGGAGCCGTCATATTACACCAATTTGTACGTGACAGCTCCGTCAAACTCCTGCCACGGATTGACACAAATGTGACAGGTGCTCGTCACGCTATTAAATACCCGCTACATTTTGCCATATTTGGACTAACCCTGTCAAATGAAATTTACATCGCCTATAGCGGTGCTCGAAACGACGTAATTTGACGATCGGGGTGGAAATCGTGCAACGAATGTTCGTGAAATGGAAAATCCCCACAGGTGACATCGCCAGCAGTGGATGGTAGCCCCAAGGCTGAGGTGCACGCGACATGCCCTTCGGCGACAACGACATTTCCATATAAGGTCAGTATCAACAACGCTTAACTGCATATGACCTGACAGATTTTTCTGCATCTTAAATCCGTTGTGATCATGTTGTCAAGCCATGACAATCACAATATCGGATGTCAATTTTCCACCTCAGATAGGGAGAGAATCACATTGCACACCTTGATTTTATCCAGGCCCTGTTTTACTCCATCTCTTAGACAGGATCAAGTGTCCTATTAATAAGAGCCGGGGCCTGAAGAAATATTACAGGATCCATCTCCATGTCACAACATTCAATTACAACCTTCAACTGTAAACATTTTTGAATCCGTCCATTGGAACTTTCTGTCAATATTTCTCAGGTTTTTCCTATCATTGCTGTCAGTTTCACGTCAGTTTATCATCTCTTGTGGGTGTCACATTTGATGCCTAATATCGACAGATTGTTACACCATGGTTTGTTCTGGGAGTAGTGTATCATGTTTTTTCGCATCTCGGGATGTCTTAAAGTGCGGGGTTACTTGTATGACAGGCCATTAAAACTAGAATTCAGCTACGAAAATACCCCTAGCACTATCAGTGTTCTCCGCAGGATTTCTTAAGGTACGGTGGTACCCTTGCAATTCCAGGTTTTCCCATTGCAAATTAAAATAGGATGGTCACCAATTTATGGTAGGGGGTGTAATAGAAAACCATTACAAACTTGGACTGCAAGGTAGGGTGGCTACTTCTAGGGTAGGGTGGTAACATGCCAGCCGTGGGCCACTCTTACAAGAAAGGCCATGCGGAGAACACTGAACACTAAACCAAACTTGGCCAACAAGCTTGGGCCCTATTTGTAGGCCTATGCTAGGTGGCTGCTGTTAAATGGAGAAATTATTCGGTATTTTAGGATTTTCATCCAGTCGGTAATTCACGATGACTGTCGCTATTTGTATCATTGGTAGAATAAATATCTCAGTTTGGTTCCTAGTTAAATAAAGTCCACCTGGGTCAGAGTTCTAAAAACCATGCAATCTGCACCATAAATGTATCTCAGCTACGGTTGAGCAGGTTAGGACTACAGAAGAAATTTCAGTTGGAAAATCTATGGAAACTCAGTACATGTACATGTATTAGAAAATCAAACATCCTAATTATTTTGGTAGGTATGGTTGTCTCACTGACGATTTCGTGAATATGCCATTATTTTTTTACATTTTAGGATGAAAAAAAAAATCACCAACTACGAAAATAAGACTGAAGATAAGTTGGAAAAAGAAAAAAAGCCCATCGGATCCTATCGCCTTCACGAGTTCTTTGTGGAAGAAAGAGACATTGCAGCAAATACACAAGGAACAGTGCATTGGATGGAATCAAAGGTCAAATCAATTGCAACGAGAAAGGGTCAGAAGGCGATTATCAAGATATGCAATTGGCAAGCTAATGAAAGGTAAAGATCAATTGTGTTACTTTCTGAAGTTTTGCATGGAATGGCTTTAATTTCAATTTACTGAAGATCGATCATAATCTTTTGACTCGAAGATTCTTCAAGGAATTTCTTGAAGTTGAATTGAGAATGGAGAGATTGGTAGAAGATAAGGCAACTACAAGTAGTGACAACCCTCAAACCATTAAACATTCATAGATATCATATAGGGAGAGATTTGAACTGATAAATTAGGCCCACTTTCAAATTACTCATGTTGTGCATTTAACTTTTGACACAAACTCTGCAGTTAATGATCAATTAAACCACATTTTTCTTGTGGGAAACTCGAATTTGAAAGATTGTTTGATAAATCAATAGATGCACGCAGACTCTAATTAGAATTGTTCGCTATACAAAATTAATGACCTCCATGAGCTTTAGATGCATATAGTATTTTGTTGGTTTCTGGTGTAACAGTTAAGAGTGTCCCCTGTAAAAAGTGTCCGCTTCTATTGTTCAACGACGGATTAGGGGCCAAGCGTTAGAAACCAATCGCCAGAGAGTAGAATGTACATGAAACAATAGGATCTTTTGTTCCTACATGTAGGACTGGGGATATTCTTTTCGGTCATACCGGTGTAATAGAATCTAATGTCCCCAATATGTGATGTCCCCCAACAATACATTTACAGATTAAGCGGCACCATTGAATAGGACTCTAGAGAAACCACGACCCTTAATCCTGTGAAAAACAATGCATGGGGACATCAGAAAGACTTGGGCATTAGATTCTATCACACCGGGATGGCTTCCCCTAAAGCTGAACCTAGTCCGAGCACATGAACAGAAGATCTGGCTTAACTGACACATACATGACGTCTGGCCACGAATTTTTCACTGGATGAATCGGTCTTACAATCAAAAGAACAAACTTTTGAAAACTTCTCGGACAACATCATCAATAAAAATTTGACATATATGTAGTTGAAATAAGTAATCATTGAATTTATCAGGATTTTGCGATCTAAATATACTTTGTCACTTTTAACACTGATGATGAAAAATATCTTTTAGAAGGTCCTCCTGTCACCTCATCAGACCTGCAGCCGTTGCCCAGTCACAATCAGCCGAGGGATGTAAATTTGAGAGCCGCGTCAAGTATTTTGAAGTATGAGATTGTAGGATCTTTTATCACTGCCTCATACTTCCTATCTGAAAACCCTAAAATCAAACATTCAATACTGATGATTTCTGTAGCTCCACACATAAATTGGGTATGTCCTGTCGTGATTAGGATTTGCATATCTATAAATTGCCCAAGTTGAGAGGCAATCAAAAGTCCACTGGGCTTGATTTGGACTACTGTCTTTCTATTGATCATTTAGACCAGAGGATGTCCAATTTTTGATTAGGTGAAATGTCCCGCACCAAATTGACTATCACTTGATTATATTAAACTATGAATAAATAATATCGACAGACACATTTATATTTCGTCATTAGACACTCTTGCTTATTGCTCTAATATACCTTATCCATGTTATTTGATGGGGGCCAAGATACATTATTCATTGATATTGCCCATTCATCATCTTCTACTGACATATTGCCCACAATTTTTATTGACACCAAGTCGGTGAATTTAACCCAAGCTACCACTGATGTCTTGATATGAGGGACACAATGGCTTTGCCCTCTTAAAACTTAAGTTTTCTCACAGTCACATCGGCCAGGGGGTGGATTCAAGATCTCAGTCATCTATTGTCTCAGGCAGGAGTGTCACTAGGTGGTGGGAGGTTCACTATAATCTATTAACTGGAGGATGTTGATCGGATTTTTTCATCAGGGCCGAAGCCATAGTATTATTGGCCCTTGTAAGTGCGGAAGAGGCAATCTCAAGCTACTCATGTTCCTCACTTGGATGGGGTCTTTTACTTGCCCTTGCAACAGCACAAGGTACAAGGCACCACAGCTTACTGTCCCATGCGATGGACTGAACAACAGCCAGGGATGATATCTCATATGGCCCGGGATTCGAACCCGGTGGACCTGCCACTTGCTAAGCGGACGTGATAACCACTAGGCTATCAAGGATCTTAATGGAATCGCGATTGACCCTTGAATCCAGCAGTTTTTTCCCGAACCCTGGGTTTTATCAATTAAAATTTGAGTTCGTTCAAACGTTAATCAGTTCAGTCCTACCTGAAATGCCATCCAAAGTATGTTTACCACTTATCAATCAGGTCCAGTGACAATAATGTGGTAGGCTACACGATGAGGAGGCTACCCGATGAGTACCATTGAGTAAGTAAGAAGTAGCCTGTACTAAAATGAAAACGAAAATACCAGGCTTTATATGTAGGCAGACTTTGTTGCCAACACCTGGTGTTTTTGAATCACAAAGTCTCTCAATCGCTTATCAAACTCCCTTCAAACATTACAACAATATATCACATTCGGTTGAGTCCAACGTGACAGATGTGTTGATTTATGTTTGGGTTTTGGGACATGAAATGCTGCAGGTAATGTGATGTGTATCTTCGCCAATCTCCACCTGTGTGCCAAGCACACATCATTTTTCATTTTTATGGCAGAAATTGATAGACGTGTAATTCACTCAGGAGGTATAGTATTTATCACTGGAATCATAGCCCTCACCGTACATACCCCAGGACAATCATGCACAGTCTATGTATCTGATGAGACTTTTTCATGTAGAAGTCTTTTCATGATTAGGTAATACCAAAAATAGATCTATTTTTGGTAATACCAAGATCATATGAACATATGACGAAAGAATGAAGGTAGTGTTGAAGGTAGTAGGGAAGGGGTCTACATCATATACATGTATATCACTTGACATTATCAGAACTCAAAATTCACATACATGTATTCCTAAGATCATGAGATGGGTATTCTGCAGATGCAGGGCCGGATCCAGGGGGGGGGGGGCGAGGGGCGCCGTACGCCCCCTATTTTGGCAGAACAATGATTTTTTTAGCAAGAAAAATTAAATCGCATAAAAATTCGAGTATTTTGTTCTCAGATGCCAGGAAAATGCATCTAAAAGCACTCAAATTGTCAAATTGGGGGAGGACCCCAGACCCCCCATTTCGGCTTTGTGATTTCGGTGCTCACCACCTCCGTCGAGCTACGCCCTCCTTTCTGTCAGTCCTGGATCCGGCCCTGAGATGCAACCCTTCCATGCCTTGACAAAGCAGACCATGTTTATACCTCATTATGGAGTCTTCCTCATCCCGAATTTATTTATGAATCACCTGGCCTAAATCCCATTTCATTCACTTGAACCATACTTAACTCACCTTCACATCGGTCCATCTCTGAATTGATAAGATTTCAAGGGTTACGACGTCAAATGACAAGCACCAGTCCCATGTTTTTGGTCAGAAATCCAGAAGGAGTGAGGACCGTTGGATCTCCTTTGCAGCAGTAGAAAGAGCAAGGTGCTAATCCAAAACTTAAAAGGCAGCGGTAACCTTCTTTTTGAAGTTTACCTGCGGGAATGCACTGCATAACCATAATCCCCCAAAGAAATAGATTTTATAAAACTTAATAGTCTTTGATGTGATCTCAAATTCGACAGACCTTAATCAGCTAATGTGCGATTCTCCATTGTCGCCCTTCACTTATTACTGGCCAATTTTCCACTCCATTTACAAACCTGACTGGCCTATCATTGACAACCTATTGTCAAGAAAAAGCGCCCTCTCAATTCTCCACTATCGAAAGTCTCACCCATTTCAAAGCATCTACAAACCTCAATAACATTGGAGTACAATTAGAAAATCCTGCCGGACAAGCACTTCATTCTCACGGCATTATTACCGGATTGGTTGTGGAGTTGTCAGTCCATTGAATACATTGTCAAGTGGCTGTTTTCCTTGGGTATTTATTTAATGCAACATTGTGTTGCAGAGATATTTCGGCAAGAAGAAAGGATGGGATACATTGAATGGAAATTAGTGTGATATTTGTCGTCCAAAAATACGACGTGATAATGTAACCTCTCTTATCTATTTTTCCAATAGCGAAATTAATGGTCTGGGCAGTTCTGTAAAAAAGTCGATTTGGTGTGAGGGGGGGGGGGGCTCATCAGAGCACACACGAACTACAGGTGCATATAAATTATTAGTAAGCCAGTGTGAAAACCTGTGACATTCATGAAGGCTGGTGTAACAGAATCTAATGCCCCCAATGTGATGTCCCCCAATAATTACCCATTAAGTGGCATTGAATAGGACTCTAGAGAAACCAAGACCCTTAACCCTGTGACAAACAATACAGGGGGACATTAGAAAGATGGGGCAATAGATTCTATCACACCTGTGTAACATCTATCAGCGTTTCTCTGTGTGTAAATGTCCCCCTCCCCCCCCCCTTATTGCACTGCTCTACTGAACAGTCATGGTCTCTCTACCTGTCTATTGTCACTATGTTCCCAATAGGGAACCCCGATCACGCACACCACGCGAGAATATACGCGTGGTTTTGAACTGATAGTACACCAATGCCACCTATTATTCATGACGATTCAAGGTGTGATTGGCCGTGCTTGGTGAACCGCATCTCTCGAACAATGGGCCTAGGTCAACGCTAGGTGTCTCGTCTGCTCTATCAGTAGTCATCACGTGACCAATTGGCGCTCCCCATACAAAGAAGGAAACACTGAAAAACGGGGAACATTAGCAGATGTTACACCGCGAATATCTGAACTGGCATTTTGCCTGAAGTCAATGTTATCAATGTCTTCTCACAAACAAGCCAATTCAAAATAGTGAGTCGTAGTGTCGCAAGTGAAGCCAGCCCTATGACGAGAATCTGCCATTTTACCAGAAGTGATTATAACCGAAATCTGATCTTTGTATTTGGTCAATGGTCCTTTTGCCAGTCTTTGGGATAGTCATCCTGTGTCCTGGGACTGGCTATCGCACTCGCGTTTGGTCAGAATAAATATGGATTGACACATTATTTCATGGCATAATAAGCACTGATGTTATAATGTGTTATGAGAATTGACGGTGGAGGATGATAATATCAGCTCTTGTGACATTTCTGCTTGGATCGTGGGAGGTAGTCATTGGATGACAGTAACTTTTTAAGGTCACTCTTCTCCTCAAAAATATTCCAATACTGGATGAAGCATCAATATGACTACTGATCTGCGGCTGACCATCCTAAGAGAGCTGTTGTATACGTGGTAGTTTGACCCCCTATCGTAAGCAATACAACCACCGACACCTCTACTAAAGACCCTTCCTAGTGTGTGGCGATGGGTTTTCAAAGCTTACGTAGAATGAGTAAATTCCAGCGTTCAACTGGCCACACAAAAAACACGGTCACATCTGACTGCAGTTCTTGAACTCTTTTGATGATGTCAAAAGGGGAAATGTTAGTTCCAACATTAGCCACTGATTTATAGGAAGGGTCTCTACTGCGAATATGAGGTTCTAATGTACGAAATTTACATCACCATCAAGCTGGCAAGACCTCTACGGTGACCGACTAGGGCCTACTGGTATACGCCCACTCCAACGAGAGCATCAGCAACATAGAGTTGGTCAGCCTAATACTTCGATAATCCTAGCCGTCCAGCGAGTATCCAAAGTTCAAATAACTGAAAGAGGCAGACTAGAGTAGAGATGAATTTTTATTTTCATATTCCAAGTCAGAATATGGCATGGTGATATTTGAAGGTGGAAGACCAATGATATCTCTTCCAAAGAGCAAACACACCGCCTAGGGGATAATCTACTTTTTATATCCATGCCATGAACAGCGACCAATACCCGACTAATGCGAGTGAAATCCAAGCTGTGGCGTCCATAGTTGTTACCTGATTGGATTTCAATGGATCCGTTGTGATTTTCATCAACGTCAGTGCACTGATGGTTGAAGGAATGAACGATCTTGGCAAGGGTATCAAGCTGAGCCGATAGCAGTGATGTAATTATGTCAACGTATTCTTTTAATAGTTCAAACAAAATCAATGGTTTTCCAACCAATCAACAATAGGTTGCCCACAAAAGCTGCAGGTCTACCCCCCCCCCACCGACGCGTCTAAAAACGTGTTTTTCGTGCAGAATTTGGCCGAAAATGGCAAAAAGTGCAGTTCCCCCTCCCCCACAGCCAACGCGCCACCCCCGAGAAAAAACCCAGGGTACAACCCTGCAGGTGGTGAAAGAAGCTGATTGCCTGGCCATCTGCCTACCACCAGTACAACAGCACGTACGTAATAACGTCATGTACGTTAACCTCTAATGACACCTATACCATATCCATAAACATAAAAGTGGTGGAAATTTCATCCACATCATCACATCAATGAAAGGGTACAACATCGATATTCCCACACTCCAATTATTATACATGTACCTGACAGAAGAGTACAGTCTTGCGCTAAATACAACGTTTGAAAGATACGAGGTTTACACACATGCACACAAGACTGTCATACTGAGGGGGATAAGTCGTACTCACGATGCTATCCTGCCACAAACTGTCATCCACCAGCAATCACATGTCATATCAACCACAGAATCTTCCATGTGAATATCCATCAAAATGACACATAACATCTCGGTACACGGGCATGGTTAGCAACGGTTAGCCACCAGATGAGTGGTGTACTGATGCTAAGACACTGATGATATACCAGCCTTATCCCTTGCTAAGCAGTGGAGTTACCGTGTCATGATCTTAACCGCTACAATAGACACCTTCTGTCAATCATGAGACCTCATAACAATACGGTGGTAATCACGCTGTCAGGGAAAAGACGAAACCGTATGTGTGCCGCGCGTGTGATTATAAGAGGGATGGAGATGCTGAGACTGACTCATGCTGAGAATTATGACAGGTACATGTAGAAAGCTTTCACGGTAAGGAAACGCCTGAAACAAACAGGCATTACTCAAATGCCCCTGAAGAGATAGGATTACTAACATAGGTGATAAAATCATCCCAGATGACCATGAGGGTTTGAAGCTGTGTCATTGTGATTGATGGCTTCATTCTATTTCATTTCAATTTGAATAGCTCAAGGTCAGTGTGATAAAACCAGGGTCATCCTAGATGATCTTGTGGTCATTGGTGATAAAATGATTGGCAAGACCATCAAGGCTGATGGCACAAGGACAGTGCAATGTTGACAAGCTGTTCTGTCGCAGATGATTCAGCTAAAGGGGAGAGTCAGGTTATGTTGCTTTGATGGTCACACGATCTCTAGACTCACCAAGCAGCAGGTTCATGGCTCTTCAGTCCGTCACATGGGACAGTAAGTCGTGGTGCCTTGTACCTTGTGCCTTTGCAAGAGCAAGTAAAAGACCCCAGTCCAAATGAGGAACATTGAGTAGCATGAGGTGGTCTCTTCTGTATACTGACCACACTCTAAAAATGATTTGTTCAGATTAAATTTCTTTCATCTTTTTACACAAGGTTATGGAGTGGAAAATTATGGCTATTGTAATTCAATCTTTCTCTCTATATATTCATCTATGGAATATGTTATCTTCACAGTTTGGGGGTATTTAAGCCCCTTTTAAAGGGTTTTAAGTAAAATGTGTTCTGAAACCTGGGAAAAAAAGTGGTGTTCTGTTTCCTTTTTTTGCGTTCTGGACCAGAATGCGAAATTTCGCGTTCTGAGCAATTCACTTTTTAGAGTGCAAGGCCAATAAAGCTATGGCTTCGGCCCTGACGAAAAAAAACCTGATTCCATGCAATGCAATTTCTAGACTAACACTCACAGTCGTTGAAGTCACGGAGGATGTCAAAAACAATTTACATGTACGTTTCTTAACCAAGTTTCCCGCACAACCATCAGCCCTGTTTGATTTTTTATGTCATGAAAAAAACGCCACGACCCCTGTGGCCGGCCATATTTACAGGCCAAGCTCCTTCCAAGTGCATTGGGAAGGCCATTATTGACAGTTGTCTGGACAACGAGGATCATGCATCATTTACAAGTCTTAACTGACCATAGGCTGCCACCTGCTCCCAAGGAGATTGGGGCGGATACTACTGTATAACATACCGTCTTCCTATGAGTGCTTCGTTTTCTTATGAGTGTTCCTTTTTAGTAGGTATTCGTATTTGTATTAGATTTTTCCGTCAGGGCCGAAGCCATAGCATTATTGGCCTTGGTAAGTACAGAAGAGGCTTTCTTAAGCTACTCATATTCTTCACTTGGATGGGGTCTTTTACTTATACTTGCCTTTGCAAAGACGCAAGCTACAAAGCACCACGGCCAGACGGCTTACTGTCCCATGCGACGGACTGAAGAGCCAGGATCGATGATTAATCTCATACATGTATGGCCCAGAATTCGAACCCCTGACATGCCAACGTTTTAGCAGGTCGTCTTGCTTAACTTCACAATTTGGAAGACATTTGACAGAAGTATTTGTAGATCTGACCCTGGAACCTGGAAGCGCTTTAGGAATTTTTTCGGCACTCGTACGAAATAGTTTCGAAAGATTGGTGGTCAGTTCAGACCTGAATAGATTTCTTCAGGGCTGACCTTCGCAGGGTTAACCGACATCACAGAGAAGTGGACAAGATGAGGTTGGTGCTGATGGACCTGAGATGATTATCTCCCTTCTTATCTGCTGATGGTGAGACGATCCATCAGCCCTGACAGCTATTGACATGATGGCATCTCCCGGGGCCACGATTGCCATCACTCGCGGCAAGCCAAACACGCGAGCTAGTCAAGATGGCGCTGGCTAATTATCGTTGACCTGATGTCCCTCTAGTCTGTATATGACCAGTTGTTGCATTCCTTATGCATGTCAATTTATAAGGGACACATCCGCTACGTGTGGCGCATCCATGATCATCTTCTTGTACATTGTCAGGCAGTGTTTTCCGCAGGATTTCTTAAGATGGTACCCTTGAAATTCCACAGGTTTTACCGTTACTTTGCAAATTAAGATAGGGTGGTCACCAATTTAAGGTGTGTGTGTGTGTGTGTGTGGGGGGGGGGGGTNTGGTGGTGGTGGTGGTGTGGGGGGGGTAATAGAAAACCATTACAAAATTGGACTGTAATCTAGGGTGGCTACTTCTAAGGTAGGGTGGTAAAATGCTAAAGTAGGGTGGGCCACCCTTACAAAAAGCCATGCGGAGAACACTGATCAGGAACTGCAGCCTTCCGCATCGTTAGCATAAAGATGTGTTGAAATATTGTAAACGTTGTGTTTGTTAGGTGGTATAAACTGTGATATTACACGGAGCTCATTCAACACCATCGCCATTAAAGGGACCCTATAGTCAACGAGCTATTAGGCTCATATCGGTGTGGTCACTTCATGACAGGTGGCGCTAGCAGCGGACAACCT
Source organism: Notospermus geniculatus (assembly GCA_002633025.1). NCBI lineage: Eukaryota > Metazoa > Nemertea > Pilidiophora > Heteronemertea > Lineidae > Notospermus > Notospermus geniculatus. Next base: position 211,711 of record NMRB01000059.1, read on the forward strand.
ACAGATTTAGGCTCAAGTGTAGATGTTCAGTGTATTTTTCTTGCAATATGTGGTTGGTAGTTATAGATGCTCATGTCAACCGATCGGAGGCTGCCTGGAGGGCCATTTTAAATCCCACCAGCGAGCAAACTGTCAGTCATGAATGCTCAGAACAAGAAAATAGTAAAAATTCTTGCGAAACATGTAGGGCCATATTCATAAAGGGTGTTTAAGACTTAGACGCGAGTAACTTCACTAAATGCACAAACTTCCACAATGCATTTGACGAAGTTACACGCGTCTAAGTCTTAACACCCTTTATGAATCTGGCCTGTAGTCTTTAGATATGTGAAGCAATCCTGTGAGTGGACTTAATTTCATTTACCATTCGGACTACATTTTCATTGGCGTTTCAGCACCACGTTCTATCTCAAACCAGTTCAATTACATACAATATTGAAACCGTCAAATTTCAAATCCAATAATTTATTACTGTTGTTCACAAACATGATAAATTGGTGCGGGTGCTTATCTTGGACTTTTCATGCATACAAAAATAGCATTATGTAAATTTCCAGGCATTTTATTTATCATTTATAGCGAGTTGTCAACATCATCAATCATTGCTGATGTACATGGCCCCAATCATTAAATCATTGTAATCTGTAATCCATTTCTGCCGATTGGGCCTGCTGGGAGGCATCAGTTTTTCCGGTGGCTAGTTTAGCAGCTGCACAGTACAAAAAACATCCCAAGTTAGTTTATCAGNAACTTCATCTTTTCCAGGGGGGGGGGTCAGGGGGTCAGGGAAAAGATGAAGTCACTTCGTCTTTTTTGGCATCAATGTAATTTTGAGACGGCCCCTAAACTATACTATGCAAGGAAACTACACTAAACAGCCCAAATCCGTAGGCTGTCAGTTGCTGGCACCGCGTGTGATGAAGTGACCGCACTGATATGAGCCTAAGCTACATGTACATGTACCTATAGCTCCCTTCAAGAGTGGAGACCATGAAACTGGTGAAGTAACATCCGCATGTTTTACCAACATTGGTGAAATAGCCATAAGCAGAGCGGTGATCGTGAGCCATACACAATTGACACAGTTCCAATCACAATCAGCCTCCGCACTGCCCAATAAACAGAGAACCGAACGAACCGAGACGTAAGCCTCACCTCAGCACTACTCATCAAACAACTGATGTACAGATGGTTACCGGTTCACCATCTCAATTGAACAGAAATCAATTGATCAATGGAGCTATGTAGAGCCATCTGGGAGAGGAAGAAGAAACTGTGTTAGTGATGTTGTGTGTTCAGTCGAAGGAAGCCATCCTCCTACAGCAGGGTTCAGTGTTTCCGTCAGAGGGTACAAAGGGTACTATGCTAGTACCCCCAAAGGAACAGGAAAGGGCCATTTTCTTTAATTTCATGTTTTTTTGCTGATTTTGAAGAAAGTAGTGCCCTCAAAGAAATTTCTGGCAGAGACCCTTGGGTTTTAACCTCGCTCCTCTTCATCCTCGTACAACTTTGTGTGCGAGTGTATGACGAGGAGCGAGACCAAGGCCCTGCTGTGGGAGGATGAAGGAAGGTTGCAAATCCCCTCTACGTGGTATAATGGGGGGGGGGGGGTGNCAAAAAACGGCACACAAAATAACAGTATAAGTAAAGTCGTCTCCGAATTTCGCAAATTTTCGACCCCAACCGGGGTCTTCCTCAGGCACTTTGTAGTAGAGATCCCAGAAGTGACTAAGGGAAGCATTCCAATCTTGACGACTGGGATTCAACACCTTGTAGAGCAATGAACAACATTCTAACATGTCTAAGTATGAATTTTAATATCAATTATGCCTTGGGTGTAACCAAACTGTCACAAACACCTGGGCAAAACGTTGCACATTGATCAACATCCCTAAAATTCTCGAAGGGGAACTTTTAAAGGATAAAATGTGTCATTTTCTGGTGTGTTCCTGTCATGTCAACCGAATCACCTGACGCTGAGCATGATTAGAAAAATCTAAAATTGTCAGCTATCAATTTAAGCCTCTTACACGATACTTTTGTTGTCAGCATTGCAATTTAACATGCCAATACTGTCGTATTTACCATTTTCAGACGGATAAAAGTAGAGTGGCCATGATGTACTGTCATTTCGCTTTTCATTTTTTTCTCTTGGTATCTCGACGTTAATTGACTGGCATGACTGGCCCAGGGGTACCTTTCTCAACCTGAGCTTAAGGATTTGTTTAAAGCGCCACTCAGACTGTATACATGAGGTATGCCTCGGTATCCCTCCCCTGGCGGTAGAATCGGAACCCAAGGGCAGCGTGGAGCCAATCTCGTATCCAGAGTTCAACATTACCACAGTAAACTCTGGAAATGCCTAGACTGGTACTACTTTTGCAATTTCAAATGAATTTCTGACCGTTGCACAAGCAATTGCGTAGGGATTCGAAAGAGTACGTACTTTCTTTTAATACCCTATGGAATGTAAAAAAGTAGTACATGTATTTTTACAAATACGGGAACAAATTTGAATTTTTGGTATGATCACTTTATCAAAATAATGTGTAAAATCGATGAGCACAAGAATCTTGTGCTGGGTTCCAGCCCTTTTCAGAGGTCTTAGCCGAGGAACGATGGTGGCGACCTCTTCAGATTGGCGTGGAGCAGGGTCACTGGGAGCCATCTTGGATTCTTGACTGATATCCAATAAAAAGCAGAACGACACACAAAATGATATAATACGAAGTGTCGTCTCCGAATTTCGCAAATTTTCGACCCCAACCGGGGTCTTCCTCAGTCAGTTTCTTGTCGAACTACCAGAAGTGAAGTGAGCTGGATTGGATTCTTGACTGGGAATTCTGGGAATCCTTGCATGCTCACTCAGTCTTCGATGCATTTGGTTCAATTTGTAATGTGATACATCTTTGCTTTTGGCACTTCAGTTTGTTTTGCATAAAGTTGGGCGACGATGGGTGAATTGTTGTGGGATAAATGGTGAATGAATGATGTTATGGCGTGGTTTTCAAGTCGAATCAAAACAGAACAAGTTAATATGGGTCACCACAACAAAATAGCTCTCGACGGCCAAGTCTACAAAGGTCCAGAAAAAAAGACAAACTGGTCATAACTCTATATCATAAGTCATACGTCAAAGTTATATTAAATGTGAGGAACTATTATGCAAAATTCATAGCCCTCCATTGGGCATACACTATAAATTACCCGGTAATGGCAGCAGGCTGACAGCATGTGACAGAAATCTGACATGATCTATGACTTGATTTATCCAAGTTTTCTTAATACCTTGGCTACTGGATGCAAATATGGGGCCAGCGAGGGGGAGCCAACGGACCAAAACAAGACCGTCAGTCTTTTCAGGGGTTGATTTATGGTAACGAGCGTCACATGATGATTTGTAAACAACTATACAATTTGATAAATGGAGGCCTTCCCATGAATCCCAATTTTTGAATAACAAGCTTGTAATATACGCGAAAGCAGGTCCAGTGTTCCCATACATGTACTTGACTCTACAAACAGAAAGATGCACAGCCTTTATTTGTATCATGTCCTCAGAGTGGTAGTTGAAAAGTAAGGGTTCCAAATACGAATTGCCTTATATGGTCATACAGAGCGAAGGCAGCAAGAATAAGAAGTGGGACATTTTGCACTTTTTTGCGAATTTTTCAATTTCTCAACTTGGGGTGAAAATTTTTCCCATTTTGAGAAATATCGCCCGAAAAGTGAGACAAAACGTCATGTCATTTTAAGAAAATTTCTCAAAATGGGAAAAAATTGTATCCCTATTTGAGAAATTGAAAAATAGGCAAAAAAAGCCAAAATTTCCCGCTTCTTTTTTTCCACGTGTATTTCTAAATACGTGCAGAAGAGAGAGAGCATGCAATATGGGTTCAGTGCATTGGCCCAGCTGACCAATAAAAAAATATGTCCTTTAATGTTCTGTAAGAGATTTACGAGTCTCATATCATTGTTGGCAAATGATAACAAGTTGATGTATGTGAAGACGATATCAAAAAGGTCATTTTCTTTTAAAGGAAGGTAGCTGGTAGTACCGCTGTCTTTGTTTGGTATAAAAACACAATCACAGGCAAGCCAAATGATTTAATGAGTCATTTGAAGTATATATATGTATCAGAAATTGTGACATTCGGTGGAAACCCCAAAGATCCTCTTGACCCATTGTTGGTGATACAGTATGTTGGCCTATAAAAGTCCAATTTACAAATTTTTGCATTTGTGTAGTAGGTGACGCTGTACATGAACAACACTTGTATGACAATAGGAGGTTTCGCAAATCTGACCAAAAACGAAGTATGAAATACGAAATTGGACTTCATTTCCATGACGTAATGTATTTCAGGAGATGGTTGGTACCACAAATACCGCCGACAGAGTTAATGTGTATATTAAACTTTGAAATTTATCTTTCGTTTCCACTAAGATGCACGACACCATTCTTTCGGTCTTACAAGACATGTTAAAAGACGCAGTGGCAACAGAGACATTTGTGGTACCATCCATCGCCAGAAATACATTAGGTCCTNTTTGTGTTTGTTGAATAAAACGTCAAGTATGCTACCAAGTTCTACCTGCATTCAACTCTACCACTTATCTTTTGGTACACCATTCACATAGCTTATTTGTCCCAAGCTACAATCACAGCACTGAGCGCAAATCTCAACAAATTAGTACTGTTTTATCTCTTCTCTACTAAAAGTTGTAATTTATTGGCAAAAATGAGTGAAATATGCCTGTTAAGGTATGCACTAAAGCTTGTTTTTGCCGACTATTTCGTCAGGAGATATGAACGCCACAAATTAACGTTTATTTATCCGTTACTTGCGAGTATGAATCAGATGGAAGACTGATAAAATGGCTGTATGATTAGTAGCGTGTTTGTGACAGAACGGCTATGTACATTTTATTTTTAGCTCAGAAGAGTCTGGGAACGAAAACTTCAATCTAACAAACAGAGATTGATAGGCAAAAGCAGTGATTTAGTGCATTAGTTTTTTTCCAAGGTGGAAATTTATGGTGATACCAACTCAGACCCAGGTAAATACGTAGCTAGGCAACATGCACTTAGAGAATCTGTCAGTTGCTGTTTGCCCTTGTTGCTACACAGGTCAAAGCCTTTTTCGTCGTCCGCTGTGTACGTACATTTGTAACGGCCATTTTTAAAGGACCCATGTATTGCCACTTTCAGCTGGCGCCACCGCGCCACTCTCCAACCCAGGGACTTACTACGTTGTCGGCGAATTGACCCGATTTAGTACGTGCATTTTGTAATGCATTTTTGTAGTTTGTCTAAAGCCTGCCGCACACGAGAGCTATCTGCTGAGCAAAAAGTTATTCGAGACCGTTTGCTCAGCAGGTAGCTCGCGTGTGCGCGTAATTTCGGTGAGTTTTTTGCCTCGCGAGGCAGAAAGCTCCCGTCTGCGCGTATTTTTCGGTGAGCTATCTGCTGAGCAAACGGTCTCGAATAACTTTTTGCTCAGCAGATAGCTCCCGTGTGCGGCAGGCTTTATTGCCGCTAGGTGGCTCCCTCTACGTTGGCAGTCAAATAACGCATTTGAGATCCAATACCGTGCCCCTTTATATTACATATAGGCTACTTACATGTAAACTGACTGACTCCAAGCTTAAAGAGGCTGTCTCCTTTGATCAAAGGTTTTACATCTTATATACAACAATCCATTCAGTTTTTTCGAGGGACGTTTTAAAGTACAGTTCTTAAAGCGAGATAGGCTCTTTAAACTGACCAAGGGGCCATTATTGATGCCTTTTTCTTCATTCAAGGCCATGAAATAATAACAAGTTTCTGAGGTGAAAGACATAGCTTCCTACCGGACTCGAACCCACGGACCCTCACATATGGCATCATTTTTCTTCATTCATTTACACATAGCAATTGTATCTACAACCTTTTCGTGCAAATACAAGAAATGCTGGGAATTCGCTTTGCCAAGAAGCCTACCTTACATGATTGAATCACCTTTCAAGGCTGTACACTTACCTGAAAAGATAATATAAGAAAAAAATGTAATTATGGTACATACATGTATTGGGAGAATAAGCTGTCATATCTGAATCAGTTTTTGCAAAGGAATTTTTGACAAATTTTTGGCAAGTTTTTTTGCAAAGGAATTTTTGACAAATTGCTTGACCGTGTATTGTGTATTAATTTTTCGACTCTGCATGCATAATTGGTAAATGATACAAGTAGATGTAGCTGACCACCAAGTCTATCTGATCCGATGATTTGAAATTTCAATGCTAAAATGTCGATTGGGAAGAAATAAAATAGTTTCATTTCCATCAACACAAATAGACAGAAGATGAAGAGTACTATGTGAATTCATAAAAGATGACAAAAAGCAACATTGACCCAAAACTGTGCAGCTTCCGCTTGTCTTCATATTTCAAGCAAGAAGTTCTCTCAAGCCAATCAGTTGTATGTAACCCATAAACAAAGCTAGCATAAGAGTTGGCTAACATGCCATCGGGGGAAATTTATCCTCGCGTTAGGTGAAATATGTGTCTGTTGCCAAAAGAGCTCCTGCAGATTGAAATGAAGGGAGTAATTTATGTGCGTGTCTGGTACATAGTTCTATAGATCAGAGAGGAATGCTTAGGACACAGGAGGATTTGGCAGGTATTTTTGAAAGCGTGTACCGTTCTGAAAGGAACACGGTACAATGCTGACGGAAACCATTTGTCACCTCAATAACGGCACATCGTAAATAAGGAGGGAATGTTAGAAGTGCTATAATTCTTGATAGAATAGATAAGACCATCCATAAGTCAATCACCTTGCGTTACGTGCAGTGCTGCACTGAATTTATCTTAGAAAAAGACAAAAATCTTCGCTGCCAGACGGCAGCCCAGGTAATGGGGACCATAGCCCACTGCCTCAATAGGTGTCGCTAGTGGTTAAGCCTATTGAAAAGAAATTGACATCTAGGTCCTGATCAATTTCTGACAAAAAGGCATCAATAATGTTGTCTAGGACCTGGGGCCTGTTTCATATAAAGTGACTTTAAGCTAATGGTACCTTTAATCAAATGGAAAATGCATTGAGTTAATGGTACCATTAGCTTAAACTCAGTTTATGAAACAGGCCCCTGGTTTCGGTGTGCTGCACTCTATCGTAGCTATGATGCCTGCTGAGTGAGAAACCATAAATGATACACCGGTAGCACTTTTACGGTGCTGCTACCTGTAAAGTGACGATACCACATATGTTAGCAGCACTTTGACGGTGCAGCTACCTGTAAAGTGACGATACCACACATGGTAGCAGCACTTTGACGGTGCTGCCACCTAAGTGACGATACCACACATGGTAGCAGCACTTTGACGGTGTTGCTACCTGTAAAGTGACGATACCACACATGGTAGCAGCACTTTGACGGTGCTGCTACTTGTAAAGTGACGGTACCACACATGGTAGCAGCACTTTTTACGGTGCTGCTACTTGTAAAGTGACAATAGCACACATGGTACTCTGAAGTAATAAAGCCATGGGATTTCTGATTTGATGATTTTCAGTGGGTTAACTCTGGCTCCATCTGCTCTATTGTCCCCGCTATCACGGCATTGCAACTTCTCACCATTTCGTCATTATCAAATATATAAATTAAAAGAGTAAGCTTAATTTGACACCATTGCAATTACAGTCAGAGGCCGTATATTATTTATCACTCTGGATGATACTATCTGATCCGATGATTTGAAATTTCAATGCTAAAATGTCGATTGGGAAGAAATAAAATAGTTTCATTTCCATCAACACAAATAGACAGAAAATGAAGAGTACTATGTGAATTCATAAAAGATGACAAAAAAGCAACATTGACCCAAAACTGTGCAGCTTCCGCTTGTCTTCATATTTCAAGCAAGAAGTTCTCTCAAGCCAATCAGTTGTATGTAACCCATAAACAAAGCTAGCATAAGAGTTGGCTAACATGCCGTCGGGGGAAATTTATCCTCGCGTTAGGTGAAATATGTGTCTGTTGCCAAAAGAGCTCCTGCAGATTGAAATGAAGGGAGTAATTTATGTGCGTGTCTGGTACATAGTTCCATAGATCAGAGAGGAATGCTTAGGACACAGGAGGATTTGGCAGGTATTTTTGAAAGCGTGTACCATTCTGAAAGGAACACGGTACAATGCTGACGGAAACCATTTGTCACCTCAATAACGGCACATCGTAAATAAGGAGGGAATGTTAGAAGTGCTATAATTCTTGATAGAATAGATAAGACCATCCATAAGTCAATCACCTTGCGTTACGTGCAGTGCTGCACTGAATTTATCTTAGAAAAAGGGAAAATCTTCGCTGCCAGACGGCACCCAGGTAATGGGGACAATATAGCCTCAATAGGTGTCGCTAGTGGTTGAAACTATTGAAAAGAAATTGACATCTAGGTCTTGATCAATTTCCGACAAAAAGGCATCAATTGTCTAGGACCTGTTTCCGGTGTGCTGCACTCTATCGTAGCTATGATCCCCATTGAGTGAAAACCCATACACCGGTAGCACTTTTGACGGTGCTGCCACCTGTAAAGTGACGACACCACACATGGTAACAGCACTTCTGACGGTGCTGCTACCTGTAAAGTGACGATACCACACAATACACATGGTAGCAGCACTTTTGACGGTGCAGCTACCTTTAAAGGGACGACACAACATATGGTAGCAGCCGTTCCTGTAAAGTGACGGTACCACACATGGTAGCAGCACTTTCGACGGTGCTGCTACCTGTAAAGTGACGATACCACACATGGTAGCAGCACTTTTGACGGTGCTGCCACCTGTAAAGGGACGATACCACACATGGTAGCAGCACTTTGACGGTGCTGCTACCTGTAAAGTGACGATACCACACATGGTAGCAGCACTTTGACGGTGCTGCCACCTAAGTGACGATACCACACATGGTAGCAGCACTTTGACGGTGCTGCTACCTGTAAAGTGACGATACCACACATGGTAGCAGCACTTTGACGGTGCTGCTAACTTGTAAAGTGACGGTACCACACATGGTAGCAGCACTTTTGACGGTGCTGCATGTGTAAAGTGACAATAGCACACATGGTACTCTGAAGTAATAAAGCCATGGGATTTCTGATTTGATGATTTTCAGTGGGTTAACTCTGGCTCCATCTGCTCTATTGTCCCCGCTATCACGGCATTGCAACTTCTCACCATTTCGTTATTATCAAATATATAAATTAAAAGAGTAAGCTTAATTTGACACCATTGCAATTACAGTCAGAGGCCGTATATTATTTATCACTCTGGATGATGCGTCCCCGGCCCCATTATATCACTCCTATGAAAAGCCACAACACAATTGCTACCAGTTGCCGCTAACTATTGGCCTGGCAGGGATGTTAAAAAACTTGTCTCAGGCCTGTCATAGTTATGGCCATTTTGTGTAAGATGAATGACAGGCAGGTCAGTGAGCAATCCATCTGGGGATCAATCAACCTTTGTTTCTGATGGGAACAGATTCCAGAACCATGACACAAACACTATTTCGGACAATTTCATATACGAAAATGCCAATAAATTTCTACCCACACTGCCGTTTTGTCATGTGTATTTGAAAGGTGTGGTAATAAATCAACTACTAGATCTATGCAACTGTTAGATGGTGTATTACAGTGGCGGCTTGGGGCTTTAATGGAAAAATTGCCGACAAATAATACAGCTGCAGAAGTAGGGTATTTTGCACATCATTTGTCGCCCTTAAATGAGTTACGTTTCTTGACTTAATAACCAGGCGGTGCGATAGTATACGAAGATATCGTCAACTACGATTACACTGGTCACCGTTGTTTAGTTTAGTAATAGTAAGCATAAAGTCGTCTCCCAATTTCGCACATTTTCGACCCCAAGCGGGGTCTTCCTCAGGCACTTTCTAGTAGAGATCCCAGAAGTGAATTCACTTCTGGGATCTCACCTCTGGGATCATTCACTTCTGGGATCTCTACTAGAAAGTGCTGAGGAAGACCCCGGTTGGGGTCGAAAATTTACGACTTTATGTTTACTATCATTTTGTGTGTCGTTTTTGTGCTCTCTGTTGGATAGTTGTTTAGTTTAGGTGTAGGAAAACTAACTCCAATGGAGAAACTTCAAAAAGCACCATCTGCTTTTCAGACAGTGTGATCAACTAAGGGATGGCATGCGTCGCGATGGCATGTGACGATGCCAAATTCACTGTTACTTGTACTTGCATTTCCGACAATGATTAGATTAGTTTATTGTGGTTCCTAGAGATAACATGGATGAAGTTGCTACATGTACACCTTTTTGGTGCACCTTCCCTTATAAAAGAGGGCAATTGAAAGCAAATTCATCCTTTGAGAGTTCAGGGTGGTCAGAAACATAAAAGCATATCTCGAATTAGGCGATATCAAAAATAGATATTATTCGAGCTTATCTATTTTTGGCGATATTCATTCATCACTTCGGGCGTGTTTTGGTGTGTCCTGCTAATCAATGGAAAGTTCCACCGTTGATGCAGTCTGTTTCCTCGATCAGTTTGAAGCTAACCTCGGCTGATGTTGTGAAATTCTCCCCATCCACTTTGCTACAAGTTGGAGCATAAAACAATATAGCTTAACAGGTAATCCATCAAAATCAACAAATAATACAGCTGCAGAAGTAGGGTATTTTGCACATCATTTGTCGCCCTTAAATGAGTTACGTTTCTTGACTTAATAACCAGGCGGTGCAATAGTATACGAAGATATTGTCAGCATTTACGATTACACTGGTCACCGTTGTTTAGTTTAGTAATAGTAAGCATAAAGTCGTCTTCGAATTTCGCAAATTTTCGACCCCAATCGGGGTCTTCCTCAGGCACTTTCTAGTAGAGATCCCAGAAGTGAATTCACTTCTGGGATCTCACCTCTGGGATCATTCACTTCTGGGATCTCTACTAGAAAGTGCCTGAGGAAGACCCCGGTTGGGGTCGAAAATTTGCGAAATTCTTCGGAGACGACTTTATGTTTACTATCATTTTGTGTGTCGTTTTTGTGCTCTCTGTTGGATAGTTGTTTAGTTTAGGTGTAGGAAAACTAACTCCAACGGAGAAACTTCAAAAAGCACCATCTGCTTTTCAGACAGTGTGATCAACTAAGGGATGGCATGCGTCGCGATGGCATGTGACGATGCCAAATTCACTGGTACTTGTACTTGCATTTCCGACAATGATTAGATTACTTTAGTAGTTTATTGGGGTTCCTAGAGATAACATGGATGAAGTTGCTACATGTACACCTTTTTGGTGCATCTTCCCCTATATAAAAGAGGGCAATTGAAAGCAAATTCATCCTTTGAGAGTTCAGGGTGGTCAGAAACATGAATGCATATCTCGAATTTGGCGATATCAAAAATAGATATTATTCGAGCTTATCTATTGGCGATATTCATTCGGGCGTGTTTTGGTGTGTCCTGCTAATCAATGGAAAGTTCCACCGTTGATGCAGTCTGTTTCCCTGATCAGTTTGAAGCCAACCTCGGCTGATGTTGTGAAATTCTCCCCATCCACTTTGCTACAAGTTGGAGCATAAAACAATATAGCTTAACAGGTAATCCATCAAAATCTTCCATTTGTGGAATGTTGATCTGCCAGTTTGTCATATTGGCCAATGGAAGGTAAACAAAACTTGGGTAATCTGTCATTCCCAACATGTCAAAACTGCCCGGCTCTCTACTTCAGCCGCGTCATTTGCATGAAAAATTGGAATAAACAAAATTTCACCAATCTGTCATAGTTGGCCTGTCAACCATACTGAATCTGTTGAACCCGAGACTTCATTTCATAAAGCCGATATTGATTTTGCTTAGAGGTTGTTCATCGAATGATAAACAATGACCCCCTCATTTCCATCCAACACCATCAATCTCGTATTTGATTACCAACAATGGAAGAGAAATCATTCCGTGGTCAATTTCCGTTGAGCCTTGCCAATATTGAAGGGTAACAGTACACTTCAGTTTGCCGGGTCTCAAAGCCGCCACTCTCATTAGAATAGAAGTATCCACACTTGAAAGTTTTGGGAAAGATAGTCCCTTTATTCCTGGACGTTTCTGCCTCCTTGATATTTTGAATCTTTATAGCAATTAGACAGTCCGAAGTGGTAACATAGGTCTATATTCTTGGACATTTCTGCCTCCTTGATATTTGAACCACGTCTCAGCAGTCAGAAATGGTAACGTAGTCCCTTTATTCCTGGACGTTTCTGCCTGCTTGATATTTTAAAACCAGTCTTAGCAGTCAGAAATGGTAACGTAGTCCCTTTATTCCTGGACGTTTCTGCCTCCTTGATATTTTGAAACCAGTCTTAGCACTGAAATGGTAACGTAGCCTTTTCTTCCTGGACGTTTCTGCCTCCTTGATATTTTGAAACCAGAGTTAGCCATCCAGGAACACCCTGATGTTCGGACTCATCGCCATACTCTGACCTACATGTACATCAGCTATGCTGACGTTTCAGCCTCCTTGTTATTTTAAAACCAGTCTAATAGCAGTCAGAAATGGTAACGTAGCCCCTCCATTCCTGGACGTTTCTGCCTCCTTGATATTTTGATACCAGTCTTAGCAGCCAGAAATGGTAACGTAGTCTCTTTATTCCTTGGCGTTTGTGCCTCCTTGATATTTTGAAACCAGTCTCAGCAGTCAGAAATGGTAACCTAGTCCCTTTATTCCTGGACGTTTCTGCCTCCTTGATATTTTGAAACCAGTCTTGGCAGTCAGAAATGGTAACGTAGTCCTTATATTCCTGTTCTGCAGCCTTGATATTTTGAAACCAGTCTTAGCAGTCAGAAATGGTAAACGTAGCCCGTTTATTCCTTGACGTTTCTGCCCTTCTTGATATTTTGAAACAACTCTTAGCAGTCAGAAATGGTAATGCAGAATGCTATTTCTTTCCAGACTTTGTTAGCATGTTCATACTGATTAACGTTCAGATGGATCTCTCTCGAATTACCCTCAAGGGCCCCATGGGCTAATGAATGGAAAGGGCTTCATCTATTATCTGACACCTACATGTGTGAAAGTCCCACCAGAGGGTGCTTCGGAAAGCAATTGAAATGTATACTGCTGAGATAAACAGCAGCAATCTGTATCAGGCACTGTGCACAGGAAACGCTCCACCTCTGTTTCTCCATCGTACCATGGAGCCTAGTGGGATATTCTATTAAACCCATCACCTTTATATGCGTTTCTAACAGTATGTTGAGGTTGCAGTCGGCGACGTAAATAAAATGCCTGTAGGTTTTTTTCGATCACCTCTATCATGTCTTTATGCCTCTATACTTCGTTCTTAGACATTGAGGTTAACAGTGTGTTGAGGTAATAGTCGACCTAAATGCCATAATATGTTGGCTTCTTTCCATCACCTCTACATTGAACAGTATGTTGAGGTTGCAGTCGACCTCAGCAGTGCTACCTGTTGGTCTCTTTCCAGCATCACCAATGTATTTCTAGACATTGATGAAACAGTACATGTATGTTGAGGTTGCAGTCGGCGACCTATTAATGCCTGTTGGTTTCTTTCCATCACCTTTGTATGACGTTGAGGTGCAGTCGGCAACGGCCTAAATGCCTGTTGCATGTAGTTTCTTTCCATCACCTTTGTATGACGTTGAGGTGCAATCGGCGACCTAAATGCATGTTGCATGTAGTTTCTTTCCATCACCTTTGTATGACGTTGAGGTGCAGTCGGCGACCTAAATGCATGTTCTTTCCATCACCTTTGTATGATGTTGAGGTGCAGTCGGCAACCTAAATGCCTGTTGGTTTCTTTTCATCACTTCTATATGTATTTCTAGACATTGATGTTAACAGTATGTTGAGGTTGCAGTCGACCGCAGTGCTACTTGCACAGCAAGTTGACAAATGAAAGCAACCATCCATTTAGTAGGCCATAGCGAATCCACCAAAGGGATGAAGGAAGTTCGAAATGGATGGCAGGGTCAGCAGTCTTGTGACTTCCTTGGCCTCGTTTTTCAAACACAAGTAACTGTCGTAGGTACTTGATTGTCTTGCTTTCAAACACAAGTAACTGTCATAGGTGCTTGGTGGTCTTGCTTTTAAACACAAGTAACGGCCATAGGTACTTGATTGTCTTGCTTTCAAACACAAATAACTGTCATAGGTGCTTGATTGTCTTGCTTTCAAACACAAGTGACTGTCATAGGTGCTTGATTGTCTTGCTTTCAAACACAAGTAACTGTCATAGGTGCTTGATTTTCTTGCTTTCAAACACAAATAACTGTCATAGGTGCTTGACTGTCTTACTTTTTCTGTTCTTGTCACGCTCGGAATAAGAATATGAGAACATGTCAAATGACTTGTTGTCTTCCCTCTAAGTTTCAGTACATTATTAACCATGTCCAATCAAACGAAAGGTGAAAATACCACACCTCTCGCATGCAGCAGCTCTCATACCTCCCTTGGCCTCGCTTTTCAAACACAAGTAACTGTCATAGGTGCTTGATTGTCTTGCTTTGATGTCAGGAACAGTCCCGGAGTGATGGACACGCCACTGAAGACCAAAGGTTGTTAGTGATTGACAAAAATATAATAACATGGTGGAGATCAAACAGCTCTCGTTGGAACTTTGATCTTCGTAATGTTGGACATCCCCAAGACAGACAGGGCTTGGATAACATGCCTTGACAAAGGCAGTAAAATTCCTGCTTTCTTACGATAATCAACATCTGGCCTCGTGCGAGCGGAAGAAGATCTGTAACTGAATGTTTTTTGGGCGAGGGATAGTGCTAGATGACCAATAAGTAATGGGGTAGTCCATTCGGTCTGAAAAGGTCTCATACTCAATCTTTGGATGCTACATAAAGTAAGTTCCCAGTATCCCAGTAATGCTCCTTCTAACAATAGGCTACATTGCGCTGAGTGCACTGTACATTTGATGTACAGGGTAGTTTTCACTCCTCACCAAAAAGTGCCAAAATTTCCTCTAAAAAGCATTTTGCTGAGAGGAGCATGCAATCATTTGGGAAGAATAAAAGGCATTCTTTCAGATGATATGCGTCTCCAGAGTGGACTCTCTTTAGTTTAGGGGACACTGGATTTTTATTTAGACGCAGCACAGCAGCATAGGCTCAGGTTTCTATGTGTATCCCACAACCCTATTATAAAACTGGCGTCGTTTTCTCAGGTTCTCCGACAACTGAAACCTCTCATTGCTGATGACAACACCAAATTCATCAAGGGATGTCCAACAGGTTCGCCCCTAATCATCCATCCTAAGCAGCATGTTCTGAACCTTGTAACAACTCCCTAGTCAGCTATGAGACACATCCAGCAAGCCTGACCTTAAGTAATTACAGCCCCTTTCATCCCTAGAGTTCGTGCTGACAGAAACAAAGGAGAAGGAGCCAGCGTCAATGTATTGAGAGTAATGGTGTGTTCTTTTATTGGGTAAATGTACCATCTTTCATCTTGTGTGTCCATCCTGTAATTATAATCGCAAGGGAGATGTTCCTCCGTGAACAGATTACAGTTTNGATGAAATAACAGCCATCAAGGGTAAGAGCCTCTTGGAATGAAATCTTGATTATTTCCACTGTTATTTCAATTGTTCTTTGGTTAAAAGACAGGTTTACCAGAGGAGAAAGTCCTTGGGATGCAAGACCGGGACACTATTGTCTGCTACTCTTTGGCTTTCTTCGAATAGTCGTGGTCTATATAGCCATATATCATAATCCCTCGTTGAACAAACCGGACTTAGATTCCAGGGGACTGTGATCCCTGTCACACCGGAGCTATTCAGTGCCCTTTTTCTTTTTCTTTCATGTAACACCGAGGGGTCTTGCTACAGTCGTCAACAAACAGCACGTGCTTTCCCAAATGGAAACCTTGGAACCCTGGAATCAGTTAGGAGGGGCAAGTTCAGAATTGTGCTAAAGACCAACAAAGCAAAAACACTAGCTTTGCAAATGAAATGCCCAGGAGTACAGTCAGTGTTTCCGCCAGAGAGTACTACTAGGGGTCCTATGCTAGTACCCTCAAGGAACAGAAAAGGGCAATCTTCTTTAATTTCATGGGTTTTTGCTGATTTTGAAGAAATTAGTACCCTCAAAAAAGTTTCTGGCAGAAACCCTGACAGTCAAAAGACAAAATCATCATACTCGCTGCCCCCTCCATTTCAAGACGTGTACTGAGTGATGTGTTGTTCCTGACATGTATACACCGTTGTACACCGTATGAGCATCTTTTTTAAATGATAACATTTAGTTGCTGTGCGTGACAACGTGGAACAAAAAGTGTCCTTAGGGTTCCCAGTGGTATGATATGGGATCTTTGACAGGCAGTACAGAGCGATGTTGAGCTGTCAAAGAACGACAAATCCTTAGAATTGTCATAAACAGGTGAAGAGTATCATTTCAAACGGATCACTCCTTTTTTACCGTTTCGAGAGAGATATGACATGAAATAATTTTGCACAGCAGTATATCAAACAATGAGTAAGTGGATTCCATATGATATAGTTTCCCTTTAGATCTGGTTAAGTAAGGTTTCTATGTAGTTAAAGAAGCACGGTATTGGATCTCAAATGCGTTATTTGACTGCCGACGTAGAGGGCGCCACCTAGCGGCAGTAAGACGAACTACAAAAACGCATTACCAAAATGTACGTAGTAAATCGGGTCAATTCGCCGACAACGTAGCACGTGTTGTCTCTGGGTTGGAGAGTGGTGCGGTGGCGTCGGCTGTCGAGAAAAAGTGGCAATACCGTCTTCGGATCAAACACGATCAGAATTATGCATTGATTATTTTGATTGAGGTACTACAGTGTAGAATGATAGACGCTTGTGAGACTTAGTCCCTTTAAGCCATTGGATCAGTTAATTAGCAGACTCAGGAAACGTCAGTCACAAATGACCCCGGCGACTAAAATACATGATAATTTGAGAAATAGGTCTTCACGACGTGTCAATTTGTGCCCAGTCCACTGAGCTGACCCCACGATTTTTCCATCGGTATGCAGAAACATTTTTCACTGAGAAGTGCCTAAGGGCCACCATATCTGCCTGTCTCAACTGAAACCACGTGTATCCTAGGCATTTTTGTCAATATCTCTATCATTAATTAATTTCCACTAGTGTCAGATGGAAGCTGATCCAGTCAATTTAGGATATATCACATATATGCAACTTAAATGTTGATTAATTACCCAACTTTTGCCGACTACGTCGGACTGTTTGAATTTCTACAAAAGTTAAGTTTGGGTAGACATTTACATATTGATAAATGAGCATCATATAATAGTATGTTAATGTGAACTGTCTGTGTCAAAAGCACCTGCATCACCAATAATGATGTTGTACGTATTCATAGTCACTAACAAATCTAAATTTTACTGTTTAATTTAGAAAACAGTTAAATCTCTCTCAGTAGGGAGCTCTTGTATGACTTCCCCGTCAGAATATTGTCATAATGTTTTGAATACTCTCCTGGCTGGGTGGCCTGAATGGAGAAAATTGCAGAAGGATGAGTAAAGGAGGTTGTAGAACAGGGACGGATCCAGGATTTCGGGAAAGAGGGGGCGCACCGTGCTAGAAACATTGAAATCTGCGGTCAATTTCAATGATTTGCTCCAAATTTCAGGATTTCACGGTCAATTTTAAAGATTTGTCGGCCAAAAGGGACCCCCCCCTTGGATCCGCGCCTGTAGAAGTCGATTCGAGGCTTAGAAGGCGGCGGCAAACAAGAGCGTTTGAATCTCGTTGCTGCTGTCCTTAAATCCGCATGGTTAGTCTCTCACGATTAGGCACGCACTACAGTGCTACATATTTCCCGTGAAAGAGGCCCAAGTCAAAATATATGTAATATACAATACAATTACATAACAACTGAAAATAATTAAGAACATGTGTCCAATACGGAGGCACCGTGTTTCTATCTGTTGGTAATGCATTTATGGGGTGTAAATCCAAACTTTCAAAAGTTAGCTGTAAATCAGTTCCTATTCTCCAGTACAAAGCTCAGTTCTCGGGTCCAATGA
>NMRB01000059.1:229799-254307 GCA_002633025.1 Notospermus geniculatus
CATATGCAATATGCAAATACAACACGTTACGTGGAAAACTTGACAGCAATACATCATTATACATGGCCACACAATAGAGAGGCACATGTTGGCTTCAGTCAAATTCGCCCTTATATCCGGCACATGCTTGAAAACTAAGCTTCACGACTGGCTGTTGTCTTCAACCCGTATCAACACCTCTTACCGACAAGCCCATTTTGAGGGCACAACATCATGCAAGTTAAAAGTTCTCGATGCCAATTACCTTGGCAATAAATATTGCCCCCTCTCTCGAAAACCATTGACAGGTTCACAGCTACTCTGCCCACACCTAGTTATATTCCCCACCCTGTGATAAAATCTACTTTCACGTCTGTATAATTCGTTGCAAGAGCACAGGGGGCAAGTAATAATAAAAACATGATGCAGGCTTCAAACTTTCCCACTTCACCCATCTGCAAATATACAACAGTATTTCATTCCACTTAGTCAGAAATACTTGTAGCTGATGTAGCACCAACGTCAGTTACAATTCTGACAGGTTGACATCTCTGAAGAGTTCTTGAAATGCTGTTTGTCTCGCTGCCTGCACTTCACCACTACAAGTCAATATTACATAGATACAGAAGCTGACACAGACATTCGTGAATTTCTTACTTTACCAATTAATGTTGGCGAATTCTTCGTCTTGTCGATAACTTAAGTTGAGCGGATGAGCCCGTGTCAGGGCAGAGCTGGCAGCGACCTTGTGATTCAGAAGATGGTGCAACAGGTGCCTCTGAGTCACAAGTTGGGTTAGAAGTTGTCCTTATGAATATTATGACCACAAGGATGCAGCGAAGTAAGTCCTAAATGGCTCTTAAAGCACGACTGTATGCATTAGGTGACTCTTTATCCCTCCCTCCTTGATAAGACTGGTCTCCTGTGCAACCTATATAGCCAGTGATAACACAGAGGCTGGACTGATACTATGTCGAAACAAAAATGGCCGCCATACCTTTCATCACTTGAGAAGTTCAACGTGCTGTTATACCGCGACTAACCCTTCATCAGGTAAGGTAACATGCTTCAACTCATTCTTTTATGTGTAGCAACACTCTCAATACCTAATTGGTAACTTAGGTCATTCAAATAGATGGATTTGAACAGTCTTGTCGAGCATGCATAAACGATGTTGCCTAAGGTCAAAGGTTACGTCGGCCGTCGCGAGATACAAAATCTAACGCATACTGTTGGGCTTTAAGTTTTTCTCATCTGAATACGTTGATAATCCTGTGCCGAAATGCCCCTTCCTGTAATACACTCAAGCCTTTTCATTAACTGCTTCTCTTTTCTGACTTATTGTCATTTTAATGGAAATACCCTCTTTTCTTACTTAGCATGTAATACAGTACATTCCTCTGGAAGGAAAGCATGATGTGACTGACCATTTCCCAGTAAAACAGCTACGGTTCGTTGAAAATTATGCCCAGTGAATATTTTCTGAAATACGGGACATCCCAAATGATTTATGAGTTTCAGTTGTTCCAATCTGAGATACAAAATTTACCAAATCATTATTTTCAGTGATGTGAATCATTGGTTTTGAAAGGCCAAGTCACAGCTTAAAATAATGGCGTGATACTGAAGAATAAATCATTAACCTGTCCATGCTTATCAAAAGAACAATTTCAGATATCAGAATCTGAAGTGGACTGACGAACTTGGATAGAGCCATGTGCAATTTATGTCCCGATAGATAATACCAGACAATAATTTATTTGCAGTTTTTGATATTGACATGTTGTTTGAACATCTGCAAAAGATGAGTATCAGGTATTGTATAATTGACATTAAAAATTGTTTGGCAATATGTTACTAGTCATCGGTCCTTTCCCGTCCTATTACATCCTCCCATAGCAAGGCTTTGCAGTGGTCTCGTTCCTTTTCATACACTCCACGTGTGAGCGGATGAAGAGGAGCGAGGTAAAAACCCCTGCTGTGGGAGGATGGTCCTATTGCTGCTTCTGATTTCATTCAGCAGCCAGAGAGTGTCAATTGGCTCACAGGCCTGACACAGCTGATAATCTGGCTAATCTGTGATTGATGCAGCTATCATTCCCAAGATCAATGATGGACAAAGTACATTGACAGTTAGCTAGACTCCGAATTGATTCAACTGCGGAGATCCGCCGTGAACGTGGATAGCCTACTCAAGCTCTCATGTAAAGCCGCTTCGACTTGGTGCCAGTCCGAACATTTATTGGCAGGGCCAAGTGCAGGTTGTTGATTACTGTTCAGTTCACCCCCCCCCCACCCCCCCCCCCCCCCATTGTGTATCGGTCACTGTACAACAGCCTTTTTGCACCCAGTCCCTCGGAAATTATCCGACAGTTTATGACGTTGCTCCTCTGGCCCCTGCCCCAAACCTTGTCACCTGCATTCGGCTCAAGAAGTTAGACGAAGGTCGTCCCAAGTTATGGGAGGGGTCCTCGTGTACAAACCATTGGCTGGTATTCATGAAAGTTAGCAATGCTTTTACTTAAGATTTGCACGGCGAGGTCCAATGTAAATGTACCGGGTAGCCTACCACAAAAAATCTGAAATCATCAGATGCAAAGCCTGAAGTATGAGTTCTTATCCCAATGTTTATTCGAGTCTTTAGGTCAGAATTCTTGACTGCCGACAACAAATGCTAGCGAAACCACTGCATTTTCAATAGCTTACTTACAAAACAGGGGCGTCGCTGGGGGAGGGGGGCAAATGCACCCCAGAGCAAAAAGGGGACAAACAATTTTCTCCTCTAAAGGGTCATTTCCCCTCATCAAGCCAAGTTGTTGTGGTGTCAGATTTGGAGAAAATGCATCTGAGAGGATGTAAATGAGAGAATCAAAATTTTTCTGGGGAGGTCCCCCAGAACCCCCCTCCGGCTTCGCCCTCCACACTCGATCAGTTTTGCCTCCCTAGGCCATAAAAGCTAGCTACGCCCCTGCAAAAACGCAGGGTGACATTATCCGACAATGTTGAGAGACATTCATGTACCCTGATCCAACCGTACCAACGCTGATAAAGTGCCACAAACGATCAACTCTAAAGCCGTGATTCCCTCTGACAATAACTTAAGTTGAGCGGATGAGCCCGTGTCAGGGCAGAGCTGGCAGCGACCTTGTGATTCAGAAGATGGTGCAACAGGTGCCTCTGAGTCAGAAGTTGGGTTAGAAGTTGTCCTTAAGAATATTATGACCACAAGGATGCAGCGAAGTAAGTCCTAAATGGCTCTTAAAGCACGACTGTATGCATTAGGTGACTCTTTATCCCTCCCTCCTTGATAAGACTGGTCTCCTGTCCAACCTATGTACAGCCAGTGGTAACACCGAGGCTGGACTGATACTATGTCGAAACAAAAATGGCTGCCATACCTTTCATCACTTGAAAAGTTCAACGTGCTGTTATACCGCGACTAACCCTTCATCAGGTAAGGTAACATGCTTCAACTCATTCTTTTATGTGTAGCAACACTCTCAATGCCTAATTGGTAACTTATAATTCAAATAGATGGATTTGAACAGTCTTGCCGAGCATGCATAAACGATGTTGCCTAGGTCAACGCTTACGTCGACCGTCGCGGGATACATGTACAAAACCTAACGCATACTGTCGACGTTATAGATAAACCTGAGCAGAAATGCCCCTGCCTGTCATAGACTCAAGCCTTTTCATTAACTGCTTCTCTTTTCTGACTTACTGTCATTATGGAAAGGCCTTTTTTTCTTACTTAGCATGTAATACAGTACATTTCTCTGGAAGGAAAACATGATGTGACAGACCATTTCCCAGTAAAACAGCTACGGTTCGTTGAAAATTATGTCCAGTGAATATTTTCTGAAATACGGCACATCCCAAATGATTTATGAGTTTAGTTGTTCCAATCTGAGATACAAAATTTACCAAATCATTATTTTCAGTGATGTGAATCATTGGTTTTGAAAGGCCAAGTCACAGCTTAAAATAATGGCGTGATACTGAAGAATAAAAATCATTAACCTGTCCATGCTTATCAAAAGAACAATTTCAGATATCAGAATCTGAAGTGGACTGACGAGACTTGGATAGAGCCATGTGCAATTTATGTCCCAATAGATAATACCAGATAATATTTTATTCGTAATTTTTGATATTGACATGCAGTTTGAACATCTGCAAAAGATGAGCATCAGGTATTGTATAATTGATATTAAAAATTGATTGGCAATATGTTACTAGTCATCGGTCCTTTCCCGTCCAATGGTTGCTTCTGATTTCATTCAGCAGCCAGAGAGTGTCAATTGGCTCACAGGCCTGACACAGCTGATAATCTGGCTAATCTGTGATTGATACAGCTATCATTCCCAAGATCAATGATGGACAAAGTACATTGACAGTTAGCTAGACTCCGAATTGATTCAACTGCAGAGATCCGCCGTCAACGTGGATACTCAAAGCTCTCATGTAAAGCCGCTTCGACTTGCTGCAAGACCGCATCCAGTGCCAGTCCGAACATTTATTGGCAGGGCCAAGTGCAGGTTGTTGGATTACTATTCAGTTCACCCCGCCCCCTTCCCCCACTTGTATGGGCCACTGTAGGCCTACAACACCCTTTATCCATTTGCACCCAGTCCCTTGGAAATTATCCGCAGGTTGTGACGTTGCTCCTCTGGCCCCTGCCCCAACCCTGTCAACTGCATTTGGATCTATTTACAATGCCCTCGGCCCAAAAAGTTAGAAGGGCGACCCAAGTATGGGAGGGGTGTAGAAAATCACAAGATGCCTGTGTGAAATCATCAGATGCAAAGCCTGAAGTATGAGTTCTTTCCCCAATGTTCATTCAAGTCTTTAGATCAGAAGCCTGGACTGTCGTCTCCGAATTTCGCAAATTCTCGACCCCAACCGGGGTCTTCCTCAGGCACTTTCTAGTAGAGATCCCAGAAGTGAAGCACTTCTGGGATCTCTACTAGAAAGTGCCTGAGGTTCTGGGATCTCTACTAGAAAGTGCCTGAGGAAGACCCCTATTGGGGTCGAAAATTTGCGTAATTCGGAGAAGACTTTACTTTTACTATCATTTTGTGTGTCGTTTTTTGTGCTCTTTGTTGGATATCAAATCTGGACTGCCAACAGCAAATGCTAGCGAAACCACTGCATTTTCAATAGCTTACTTACAAAAACGCGACGCTGCTCATTTAACGACTAGGTGACATTATCCAACACTGTTGAGAGACATTCATGTACCCTGATCCAACCGTACCAACGCTGATAAAGTGCCACAAACGATCAACTCTAAAGCCGTGATTCCCTCTGACACATCTGAAACAAAGGGCTAGTTCTGACCAAATGAGACCTGACATCACGACTCACGAGAAGTCTCCCCCTGTCTTAGCAATGTAACCTACAACTTGTCAATACCATTAGCTTCAGAAACTAACAAGCCTTTATATTGTGTTACAGCGAGCATCGATTCCCGAGCTGTCGCCGTCAACTCTCTTTTGGTAAACTTAATGTGTCAGAGCAATCTAGGAAAACACACCTACCATTTCACATTCAAAATCTAAATTTGATATGTCGCAATTGATGTACTACAACCTGATCGGGTTTGACATTAGGTTTTTTTGCCAACCAATTACTGTCGATTTGGTGTGTCAGATTAAAGACGGAGTGACAAGTTAGAAACCAACCGAGGAAGGCCTGTAAGATTACATGGAAAGCTGCCCCCGGAATAATTTTACTTTCAGTCACCATGGTATATACAAGTAAATCTACCACATGGTAAAGCTTCAGCCAAATCAGAAACTCAGTGACTTTGATACTATTTTGTCCACAAACCAGTTGAAGTTATGACCAGTACCAAAAATTCATAAGCGAGCCACTCGCCTTATAAATTTTTGCCAGTACTGAGAACCTTCCTCGCTGCAGAAATTTTCTGTACAGGGTGCTGACAGCAGTGGATGAGGAATCTTTCCAGAAGACAGAAAACACCAAGATATCCCAATTCGGTCCAGTGGTTCGAGTTAGACCCTATTTTGTAAGCAGAGTCGAGGCCCTAACGACAGTTGGCTGGAAAGTTGATAAAAAGACCTCTGACTGTGCTTCACAAAATGGCTGAGCTGTGGTAAAAAAATTACTGAACTGAATCGAGGTATCCTGGTGTGTATTTTTCTTCTAACTGGAGGAAGATTCTCTGCCCATTTGGAACTGAAGTTAGTGGAAGTATGCTTGTGCGTTTTTTTTTGGGCCACCCTGTATAGGTAATGGTGTAGGTAACGACTGTAAAATGTTGATTTTACTACATAAAAATGCGTCCTGGTTGACTGGCAAAACAAGAAACCGATTATATAATCCCTTTCCAGTTGATAATCCAGTTCATCAAGCCAATTCATGCTGTCATGTCATCAATTATCACGGTGACAAACTTAGATCACAGTGTGGGTAGGTTGTCGATATGGCCGCTGATAGTTCATGCAACATTACCAAGGCAACCTGGCAAAATGAGATGGCATGATGGAAAATGACACACAGTGGTTGAAAAATTTCGGTTCCACTCGCAGCTGGGGATTGTCAACACAATCAAACCGATAGCTTCATATGATTCCCTGGATGTCTAACATTTTCATGCGGTGTACCTTAACCTTACCAGTAATCCATGTCACAGGAAAATACTTCAAAACAAGAAGACACAAATGTTTATTCCCACATGCTGGGGATGTGTCGCAGTCGGGGAGGAGGCTGGATGCACTACAGGGTGCCCCCCAAACCCCGCACAGACATACTTCCACTACCCTCAGTCCCAAACCACCGGGGTATGAATAGACAGAGAATCTTTCTAGGAGAAAATGACTCCAAGATACCTTGATTTGGTCCAGTAAATGACACCAAGATACCTTGATTTGGTCCAGTAAATGACACCAAGATACCTTGATTTAATCCAGTAAATGACACCATACCTTGATTTGGTCCAGTAAATGACACCAAGATACCTTGATTTGGTCCAGTAAATGACACCAAGATACCTTGATTTGGTCCAGTAAATGACACCAAGATACATGTACATGTACCTTGATTTGGTCAAGTAAATGACACCAAGATACCTTGATTTGGTCCAGTAGTTTCAGCTCCAGAGCCGTTTTTTGTGAAGCGAAGACTGTGGTCCTTAAATTGAGTTATCTGGCAAACCGCAAATTCAGTATGATTAGGGCCTTGACTTGGCTTTACAAAATAGGGTGTGGAGCTCGAACCACTGGACCGTATCTTGGTGTCTTCTTTCTTCTAGAAAGATTCTCCATCCATTTGCTATCAGCAGTTTGGGGCTCTGGCTAGTAAAAGTACGCTCACACGTTTTTGGGCCACCCTGTATAAGTGAGAACGCTCCACGATAAACCTTAACGAGATTATTGGCTATTCCCATCATTAAAATGTGCGCAAGTGGAAAGCCAGGTAAAAATAATTTTCACATTCCTTAACAAGAGTACATTGTATTTTGTCTCAAAACTCGCCTGCACACTTTGCCCGTTTACGAAGACAGAGTTCAGTTCGTTTTTAAACTCAAAGTGAAGCGCTTCTCAACACGAAAGTAAACACCATTTCAATACTCGATTTTTTTCTAATATCGGCGTCAAATACAGACAACAACTTCAATGCTGATCAGATCTTTAAATGAGATGAAACATCCTGTTTGTGTCTGATTCCATTGAATATGTTTATTGGTTGTCTTCCCCACGTTTGTTGCGATATGTCCAACTACTGAGGCAGAAAACTTCAACGTGACAGACCTGTCATTTCCAACTGTCAAATCATTAGCAAAATGCGATACTTTTTCACCAACGCCTCACACGCGTTCAAATACAAAGTTACAGCTCTAAGAAGACACGATTTCTGAATCAGACTCAAAAGGAATTATCCGTAATAATCTTGGACATCTGTACCTGACATTTTTATCTTTATTGTCTGAAGTGTTTTAGCCTAAACTGAAGATGGTTGCATTGACAATGGGACCCGTGAAAAAAACGGAAATAAAGGTTGAAAAATGGAATTACAAAGGAAAACAGGTCTCCCTGTTCTTAGACATGTTGGCAACTCTTCAGGGGCTCTACTCCAAAGGAGACTGTGATATTTTTTCTATTTTTTCTTCAGATTCAGTCCGAGGCGTTGGTTCAGTCCAGCGTCTCAAATATAACATCCCTGTCATGTTCAAACATCGTGTGAGCAAGCATCAATGGCTTCAGGGCGGTAGCTAGCAGGGATGGGGGGGGGGTAAATGCTCCCAGACGTCAACATCACTAGCACTAGTACCCTATTAATGCACCAGTCGGGCCTGTAAATAAAGGGCCTGTAATGCCATGGCTTTGGCCCTTTTAATTGTATAATTGTATACGCAGTTTTCAAAATAAATTCCATCATGAAACATCACCGACAAAACTGTTTTTCATGCAGATTTTTGCCAAATGTTGCAAAACGGCAAAGAAGTTTTTGCACCCTTCCGGACCAAAATGCCAACTATGGCCCTGCTGGTGTTAATACGTCGTGGGAAAAATAGATTTTTCTAATCTTGAAGCAAACACGTACTGTACGAGGGATTCTGTGATTACCGACCCCTTTAACTTCTCACTTCCCGATAACCTGTCAAATTGGTTGTCTTTATCGGAGGCGACACTGTTTTTGCCGACTCATGCAGGCATGTGAATGCGGGGACCTCATTGTCACCTCTGATTTCTTCCAGGCCATTGCTCTTGTCAGTTTCATCGGTGGGATCGACTTGATGTTTGATCAGGAGTCATGCTCAGTTTGCCTGCTTCGGATGGAATTATCAAGAAAGGGTGGTGGCGCTGACGGACCGAGGAGTAAACTCGACGTCGTATGGAACCTTGATAGCTTAGTGGTTATCACGTCCGCTGAGCAAGTGGCAGGTCCCGGATTCAAATCCAGCCTTGGGCCATATGGGATTAATCCGCCATGGCTCTTCACGTCCGTCGTATGGGACCGTAAACTGTCGTGATGCCTTGTACCTTATATCTTTTCAAGGGCAAGTAAAAGACGCCATCAAAATGAGGAACATGAGTAGCTTGAGGTGGCACTTCCATGCTACCAGGGCCAATAATGCTTTGGCTTCAGTCCTGATGGAAAAATTTAATACAAAATCGTATGGTGTTACGATGTGGAGGAGACCTGCCCAAATACAAGTCCACTGTTTCCGCCAGAGAGTGCTAAGGGTACTATGCTAATACCCCCAAAGGAACAGAAAAGGGCCATTTTCTTGTATTTCATGGGGTTTTTATTGCTTTTGAAGAAATTAGTACCCTCAAAAACATATCTGGCAGAGACCCTGAAGTCGCATGGCGTTACGACATGCAGTGGACGTACACTTAGAAAAAAAGAAGTTGTGTCATCCTGTGCTTTAGGTCGAGGAGTNCTGGATATTTTCCATGTTGACCTGATGCGTCGACTGTGTTCAAAGTTGTGTACTTATGTGTATCAATTACCGGCCAACTTGCGATGGGGTAATGCCATCATATGCGTGGTCAGCACTGAGGAGCTTCTGTGCTGTTGAGGAATGAAAGGGTCAGTCGGTCGGTAGGTCGGCGAGTCGGTCGGTCGGCGTTTTTCCGGTTACCTTGTGAAATGCCCATCAAGAGCCAACTGGCGCAAGAAAAATCTTACGTGGAAGAGACTGCCTTAAAGGAACCAGGTGTAATGTTTTTCACTGCCCCCGTTTGCCAGTGCCTCCCAACAAAAGATTGACGGAATAAGCCGCGACATGACAATGGGGGAGGCACTGATCAACATGTCTTTCTGTATTTGCGTGTCCGCCGAACAATAAAGCGGGCATTGTCATACGGGGGGCATTCTCATACATTACACTGACCTGTATTGCCACTTTTTCTCGATAGTCGGCGCCGCCAATCCGGCGCCATCGCCGTTGCGCGCCACTCTCCATCCCCAGGGATTAACTACGCTGTCGGCGAGTGGACCCGATGTACTACGTATATTTTGTATTGGTTCTTTGTAGTTCGTGTTACTGCTACTAGGTGGCTCCCTCTACATCGGCAGTTGAAATACCAGCAACAGATCGCATACCGTGCCCCTTTAACATAAGCAAATCTTCATCATTCTGGACTGTTTCGGCGAATTAAAAAAAGTTTATTCAGAACAGGTTCATTTGTATGCGAACAAGGGTCTTGCTTCTCACACTTAGGAAAATTGCTGCCATAAAAAAACCCTGAAATCATACACATAACGAAGAAGTAATTAGATACCTCATACATCACTGCCATGTGGAAGCGAGAGGCACCAATGATCATGGCATTTATCATTACATGCAAGAATGAACTGGCAGGCTACTTAAAGGAACACTCACTAATTTTCAATGTTGTATACAAACGATGCACTGTTGTAGTTCTTTAACCTGGCAATAGTACGTGCATAGTTTCTCTTCATGCGAGATATGATAGGAATCTTAAAGGGACCTTAGAGGCAGCTTGCTATTTGGGTACTGTTAGTACAGCAACTATTTCACAGGTGGCGCCAGCAATACGTTTATTTCGTGCACAAGTATTATACATACTAGTACATGTTTACAGAGCAGTGCAAGCAGAGAAGAAACAATGAAATTGGGCCCAAATGTTGCCATACAGTACAATGCATTTTACTTGCAATACATATCACAGTTAGACCCTCATGCCATCTATTTGGTAAAATAGCCATATCAAAATGCCTATTGGGATCTGCCTGTAGTGGCCCTTTAAGATGTCTTCTTCAGAAATAAAACGGTACGGAAAGGGGCAACAATAGGAAGGTCTAGAAATCAAACGATAAACGCAAACTTTATGACAACTATACATTTTTCATACTATACATTCACCAAATTTTATGTGCATTTTCTGTACGAAAATAACGTTGTCGTTAACGTTTACGTTTATCGTTTGATTTCTAAACCTCCCTATTGAAGTTGCCGGAACTGAAAAGTGGATAAAAAATTGGTAAATGGGTATAGCAGTGCCTGCCTGACACCACCACGACTGCGTGCTCGGGGAAAAGTTATGGTCAAATTCCGCCAGACGCAAAAACCCCAGTCATGAATGCCATTTTAGGAGTTGAGTTATGTCGTTGTGAGTGCAAACTCTTCTCTACGCTAATTCCCCTCCTTGATAGCTACTTATTACTCCTTGTCTTATCGTAAAAAACGCCCCTATTAGCTTGTTGTGATGCTTGTGTCTGGATATTGTTCACATTAGTACCATATTGTACACAAAATTCTAAATGGAAGACTTATCGATTCTGAGTGAGCCATCTCCCCTTTAAGTCATAACACAGACCCACACCGTACTATATTCTACACGGTACCATGAAGGGGAACTTGGTTAGAATGTATATATACATTTGGCTCATTAAATATTCACACTGACAGGTCATGAATCATAAGGGATATTTGATTGATATCAGTTTGATGTTCTTTATGATCTGGGGACTCTCGCACCTGCTCAGCAGAGCGAATGAGCCTGCTGTCGAGTAGAGCTGGTGGTAGTCTTTCATAAGGAAAGGGATTGCGGAAAAAGCAAAACATTTCTGCTTGCCATTGTTACTTTACCCCAGAAATGACCAAATATTTATTCTACTTATTTATTAATACCGGTGTAACATCCGCACTGTTTCCGTTTGTCAGTGTTTCTCTGTAGGGACGTTTAGAAATCAAACGATAAACGTAAACTTTACGACAGCGTTATTTTTCATACTACACATTAACCCGATTTTATATTGCATTTTCGGTGTAAAAATAACGTTGTCGTTAGCGTTTACGTTTATCGTTTTATTTGTAGACCTCCCTCCTATTTTTTGGGAAACCCTTTGAGAGAGATCGACACGTTTCTTTTTGTGTCCCCTATTATCAAGTCCTAGATTATTCCGTCAGGCAACAGCAGCGGAACTCTCACAGATGGGGAACATTCAAAAACACCGGTAACAAAGGCAATAGCACTCGCAGAGTCATGAGTTTTAGGGCATGCTGCACTTTGGGTGATTCCTCAAGTGGGTACGGCCAAAAATTCATAAATAGGGCCCACTTAAGGGTGTGCGTCTTCCCATATTTTCCAGAGGCATTCATTCCACACTGCTCACTGCAGGATAAGAAAGCTGCTCCGCGAAGTGCCACAGTTGGCAGCGCAACATAGACGCCATGATACAGAAGAACATTTCATCACCTGTTCACCTCTACAAAACATCCCCTCATTTTTCCCAAGATGAAAGCGACAACCCTCTATTTCCACCACATTAGAAACTAAATGACCCTAGCAAACAAGCGAAAAAACCTCTCCAAATTTTTAACACACCAATCTGCAACACGTTACCATGGCAACAAACCTAAATGACCTGTTTGTAAATGGAAATTACATTTGCGCAGATTGACAGGTGTGTTAGTGAAGTTGACATCAAAGACTCGACTTTATGCAATCGCGCCATTATGAAATGGCTGGAGAGGACGATTACTTCACCAAAGTGGCTACTTCGCTCAGGCTAGATTCACATCAAAGGCGGCTGAGGGATAATGCACCGGTGAAGTCTTATTCATGTTCTTGTAAAAACTATTTTAAGCAGATGTTCCAGGGGTCGTTGTGTTTTTTCCCTTTTTTACTTGAGAGTGTATTGGTTTGCATTAGCCAGGGGTTTCTTATGAACCGACTAAAGCTTCAGAGCTTTCTAACACATGCAGCGCCGTTCCACCATGTCGATGTCCTTATTTTCTTAAAGGGTCGCTAAACTTGTAAAACGGAAAGTGGTTTCCTCCACCATGCAGCGTGCGACCAGCTTTCATTGTTATGAAAGTCTCAGTTGGGGCCTAAATGCCATAATCAACTCCTATCTTCATCTCATGATGAAAAATCAAAAGGGCCACCAATCTCCAATACGATGATCGCAGAGTATTGGAGACGTATTCTTCACGACCTTCATCTAGAACATCACAGAGGAGGCCTCGAAAGAGACCTATTCAACACCAGTCTTTATCTAGAAGGTAACAGGTGATCGAGGACCAACACCTTTATCTGGAAGGCCACAGGTGATCGTGGCCTAAAAGAGACCTATTCAACACCTTTATCTAGAAGGTCAAAGGTGACCAAGGGCTAAAAGAGACGTATTCAACACCTTTATCTAGAAGGTCACAGGTGATCGTGGCCTAAACAGACCTATTCAACACCTTTATCTGGAAGGTCACAGGTGATCGTGGCCTAAAAGAGACCTATTCAGCACCTTCATGCAGAAGGTCACAGCTGATCGTGGCTTAAAAGAGACCTCTTTATCTAGAAGGTCACAGGTGATCGTGGCCTAAAGGAGACCTATTCAGCACCTTCATCTAGAAGGTCACAGGTGACCGAGAACTAAATGAGACTATTCAACACCAATCTTCATCTGGAAGGTCACTGGTTTGGCCACCTATCTTCAGTGGTAGGTTAGGTTGAATGTCCTTATTTGCTACAAACCTTCATCTTGGAGGCAGGCTGAAGGTAAAGTAATTAAAACATATTCGTTGACGTATCTTCTTCTCTGATGTCACACGCAGTGAGAGTCACAGATGAAGCCTGAACGTGACCAACTCGCCACTTGTGGAAGGTCACAGATTAGCCCTGATAGAGAAGATTACCAGTAACCGCTCTTTAATGTAGGCAGACTGGATCTTCTTCGACTTTGACACTGTCTAACGTATCGCCTACGTTATCAGTATCGGACTTCAGCTGTTTCTCGGATTCGGGTGAAATCTAAATGATGAGGCCATAGAGACCATTTTGTCCATCTCTACTTGAGAGTCCACTCGTATGGCCAGAGTGATACGATCAATCCTACCTCTGCCCAAGGCACCTCCATCAATCAAGAAGGTGACAAATCTCAATGCTCGTTAACCTGACATCATTGCTGAGATATGATAATTTTTCTCATCTCCGCAACTCATTTGGCGAATGTGGCTGGACTTCAAGATTCCTTGCAGTAAGTTGTATTCGTGATTTTGCTGGGATATAAATCTAAGTACTGCTTTCGCTGCTCGAGGACGATGACTTGATAAACGTCTGGAACAGCATGATAGACACTGGCGACCACATTAAAGGACCACGGTATTGCCACTGACTTTTTCTCGACAGCCGGCGCCACCGCGCCACTCTCCAACCCAGGGACTAGCTACGTTGTCGGCGAATTGACCCGTTAAGAAATTACAAAAGAAGTTGCAAAAGAAATAACAAAAGAACTTGCAAAAGAAATTACAAAAGAACTTGCAAAAGAAATTACAATAAACAACAAATTTACACACAATCTTCTCCACCTCGGAAACAATTCCCACTACAGTTCACACTCAAAACAACTATTACAAAGTCAGCTGAGCGCACGGCCCATGGGCCTCTTGTTGTAGATCGTCTTACTGCCGCTAGGTGGCTCCCTCTACGTCGGCAGTCAAATAACGCATTTGAGATCCAATACCGTGCTCCTTTAGTTCGACTGTACAAAACGACATGCATTGAACCACTTGCAGCTATGGCACGGCTTCACCCGCCGGCGACTGGAGGATCTCCTTTATTGCCAAGTTGTTGGCGCGTTGGCCTCGGTGCGTATAACCTGGAATGTTTAGTTCGGCACTGAGACGCAGAGTGGCGCTAGGTGACTCGACGAGTCATCTCTGTCCGAAGGGGGAGATGACGCATTGAATCCCTTGCAGCTACAATATGGCACGTCTTAACGCGCCCGCTATGGAGGATTTATTTTATGGCTTTGTGGTTGGCGCGTTGGCCTACGTTGAGCGCGGTCAGCACTTGGATTGGTGACCGGTGCGTATGATATGTATGATACCCCACCTACCCAATCTCACACATCCACTGCAGCATCTCCTTGTAAAACTGAAGAAAGGTGGCAAAACATTGACTGATTCCTCTTGAGCTTCAGCAGGCATTATACTCTAGGATAATAGAGGCACGCAAGCATGTATACGACCCATATGCATCTGAAATGTTAACAAATGACTCTATCAATCACTTTGCAGAAGTGATTAGAAAAATCAATCTAAATGTCGCTCATTTTTCTTTATTAGGTCATACAAATGCATCCAGGGATGTTTGGTATCCATGGAGGTTTGACAGCGTTCACAAAGCACCATCATAGATCACTTTAGTCTGCGCCCCTTTTTTGCTTGATGGCTTGGGCAGGTTGTTGTCCCCAATAAACGTTTTCACGGCTTGCCGTTATAGCTAGCAATACTTGTACATCATGTGATTAGGGATCTTCAGTTTTCTTTCTCCCATCATGTGATTGGGGATCTTCAGTTTTCTTTCTCCCATCATGTGATTAGGGATCTTCAGTTTTCTTTCTCCCATCATGTGATTAGGGATCTTCAGATTTCTTTCTCCCATCATGTGATTAGGGATCTTCAGTTTTCTTTCTCCCATCATGTGTTTGGATCTTCAGTTTTCTTTCTCCCGTCATGTGATTAGGGATCTTCAGTTTTCTTTCTCCCATCATGTGTTTGGATCTTCAGTTTTCTTTCTCCCATCATGTGATTAGGGATCTTCAGTTTTCTTTCTCCCATCATGTGATTATAGGGATCTTCAATTTTGTTTCCCTGAGACCGTCAATATGAAACTCGGAAAAAATGCTTCAAACGTACACCTAAAATGAGCAGCATTAGAGAGGTTTCGCAGACCTGACGAATTACGTACCACGAAATTAAGAAATTCGACTTCATTTCCTGAACCAAATATATTTCTGGAGATGGTACCACAATGTCCCTGCTCCCAGTGCGTCTTGAATTTTTAAATTTCCACTTCATACATGTAGCTACGAAGTAGAAACGAAAGATAAATTTCAAAGTTTTAATATACACCGCACATGCCGTAACTCTATCGGTCTTACGTCACACGCTAACAGACACTCCGGCAACAGGCGGTATTTTATGTATTTGTGGTACCAACCATCTCCTGATATACAGCTGAGTGGGTTATGGAAATAAAGTCAATTTCGTATTTCTTAATTCGTGTTTCGTCAGTTTTGCGAAACCTCACTATTATTTGTCGATTCTACTGAAATGAACTGGCTACAAATCGTGATGAAGTTGGATCCTTTCTTCCTCTACCAGAAAATTCATATCTTAGTTGAAAATGATTGTGGTGGTGAATTCCCTGAACTAAGGGAGTTTCTGACGTGCATTCATGATGATCAGAGCCTACGTGTCGTGTTTAATGATATATAATTAATCAAAATATTAATCAGATGCTGACTGGGCGCATTAATAGATATAGATGCAGGTTTTCTGTATTTAAATATTGAGGATATGAATTCTCCATTACTCCGATCCACCCAAAAAAATTTTTAAATCAAAAAAATTTAAAAAAATAATTCCCAGACGTTTACTGTATTTTAATTGATAAATTCGAATAAGCAAACAAACAGATGTTTGCTGAGCAGGTGTAGTGGGTTAAAACGTACATACAATAAAGTTTAGTCCAAAGCCACTCGAATTTATTCCAGATGGAGACCTGTAACTTCAATTTTAGTCACCATTAAGAAACCTGAAGATTAGTGACATAGTATTGCAGCAGAAGGATCATGGAATCCAGTTATTTAATGTATGGCTATTTATCAAAAATATATCAATTTTTGCTGTTATTCCTGAACGATGATATAGGCTACACTAAAATCACTAAAGTTACACTGGGATAGAGCTCCTCCAACATTGTAATGTCAAAAGCGTCAATGTCAGGACTTCATTTCGAAGCTATCAACAGCCTGGTGTGTGGGGTCAGCAATGCCGACCATTACCAACAGGACAAGCTGTACCCCGGTGTAACATCTGTCAATGTTCCCCATTTTTCAGTGTTTCCTTCTATGTATTGGGCGCTTACTGACAATCGACAACTCATAGATAGACCATGACTGTTCAACAGGAGAGGGGGGAATTCACACAAAGAAACACTCGATGTTACACCGACAATGCCAGACCTCGGTGACTTCACAACTGCGATTTTGGTGTAATGCCTATACATGTACATTGTATGTAATTTCTGGCTCTAACCTTTTTGAAGAGCAGCGCGAATCTCCCTACCTTGAGGAATTCGGTAGATGTATCAGTCATGTCAGTCAGTTTTGAAAGAAACCGTCCGTTGACGGTATACTGCCCACTCTATTCCTTGCATGATTCCATTACCAATGCTGTTAGCAGAAGCGTGGGAACTAACACTAAATTATTGTTGCAAAGTGATAAATATCTTTTGTTTTTCCATAAACTACAATCATATACCAGACTTAGTGATGGACCTAACTCTATAGCACTGTCAATCCGTGAGGATATTATCAAGACATAAATGCATAACAAAACCATAACAACCAAGTGTGATAAAATTTAGTTCCTGAGTCTATCATCAACACTAGCTTTACATGGGTCAGCAGGTACGAACATGATGATAAACAACAGCGTTGAAGGAGATGAAGAAGTAACGTCTTGGTTGGTTGCAAAGGTGAAAGTGTCATTTTTGACTGCTGCGATGAATTTCCTAAAATTTCGTGCCCACGAAATTCACAATTTCAAAATTACAAATGTCGTATTTTAGCGGATTACATCCCTAGATAAGCCTAGATTTGTGGTTGGCCGTGTCCTAATGTTATTCGAAGGCAGCAAAGTCACAGCAGTTGCGCAAATGCTCTTAATGGGCAATTAATTTCCGATGTGAGCACTGCAACAGATTCAAGATGGCGGCGTTACTGTTGAAAAGACACCTTGGCTGGCACGACCAGCAGTCAAAAATGACACTAAGAATAATTTCGTGTCCACGAAATTCACAATTTCAAAATTACAAATTTCGTATTTCAGCGGATTACATCTCTAGATCAACCCAGATTTGCAGTTGACCGTGTTCTATTACTATTCGAAGGCAGCAAAAGCCACAACAGTTGCGCAGATGCCTATTATCGGTAATAAATTTCCGATGTGAGTACTGTAATAGATTCAAGATGGCAGCGTTTGTGGTTCTCTATTCAGACCCCTTTACTGGCGCGACCAGTTCGGTTTAAAGGGAGACATGCGAAAAATATTGCCTGGCGGGCACAAGTTGTCTGAGTTGTAGCGCCGTCTGTTAATACACGGTGACACTACGCTATATCACAGGCCCCTGTAGAGCTATTAGTGAGCTTAGAACACGTATCTAACCAAAAAACACTAGTTTGTAAAAAACACACCCCGAGCTCACGAATTTATAAGCTCGTGGTGTGTTTTTAGATACGTGTTGTGTTTTTTAGATACGTTTGGTTAGAAAAATGTTCGAAACTCACTGATAGCTCTACACGCGCCTGTGATATAGCGTAGTGTCACCGTGTATTAACAGACGGCGCTACAACTCAGACAACTTGTGCCCGCCGGGCAATATTTTTCGCATGTCTCCCTTTAAAGGAGATGAAGAAGTAATTTCTATAATGTGGTTGGTTTCGGCAAAGGTGGAACCAGAAAGGACTGATTTTCTCAGAAATGGACGACACAAGTACAGTAAACATCAGAGTCCAACAGTCGTAAGCAACCATAAGTGATTGAGTACCCAGATTTATGTAGAGTTCAAATTAGCTCGTCGAATTTGGCGACAGGAAAGCCTAGTTAGTCCAATAAGCCATTAGGCCAACTCTGGCTTCCTCAGAATCTCCCTACCTTGAGGAATTCGGTAGATGTATCAGTCATGTCAGTCAGTTTTGAAAGAAACCGTCCGTTGACGGTATACTGCCCACTCTGCTCCATCCTCCCGCAGCAGGGGTTTTTACCAGGTTCCTCTTCATCCACTCACAAGAGGAACGAGACCAATGCCCTGCTGTGGGAGGATGACTCTGCTCCTTGCATGATTCCATTACGAATGCTGTTAGCAGAAGCGTGGGAACTAACACTAAATTATTGTTGCAAGTGATAAATATCTTGTGTTTCTCCATAAACTACAATCATATACCAGACTTAGTGATGGACCTAACTCTATAACACTGTCAATCCGTGAGGATATTATCAAGACATAAATGCATAACAAAACCATAACAACCAAGTGTGATAAAATTTAGTTCCCGAGTCTATCATCAACACTAGCTTTACATGGGTCAGCAGGTACGAACATGATGATAAGCAACAGCGTTGAAGGAGATGAAGAAGTAACGTCTTATGTGGTTGGTTTCAAAGGTGAAAGTGTCATTTTTGACTGCTTTGCGGTGAATTCCCTAAAATTTCGTGCCCCACGAAATTCACAATTTCAAAATTACAAATGTCGTATTTTAGCGGATTAGGCTACATCCCTACAATGTAGATAAGCCTAGATTTGCGGTTGACCGTGTTCTAAATGTTGTTCGAAGCAGCAAAGTCACAGCAGTTGCGCAAATGCTCTTAGTAGGTAATAAATTTCCTTGACCTATGTGAGCACTGCAACAGATTCAAGATGGCGGCAATACTGTTGAAAAGACACCTTGGCTGGCAGTCAAAAATGACACTAAGAATAATTTCGTGGCCCACGAAATTCACAATTTCAAAATTACAAATTTCGTATTTTAGCGGATTACATCTGTAGATCAACCCAGATTTGCAGTTGACCGTGTTCCATTACTATTCGAAGGCAGCAAAAGCAACAGCATTCCCGATGTGAGTACTGTAATAGATTCAAGATGGCGGCGTTTGATTCTCTATTCAGACATCTTGACTTGGCACGACCAGTTCGCTTTAAAGTAATAGGGAGGTTTAGAAATCAAACGATAAACGTAAACGTTAACGACAACGTTTTGTACCGAAAATGCAATACATGTATATAAAATTTGGTTAATGTGTAGTATGAAAAATAACGATGTCGTAAAGTGTACGTTTATCGTTTGACTTCTAAACCTCCCTAGTTTCTAATAATGTGGTTGATTTCAAAGGTGGAACCAGAAAGGAATGATTTTCTCAGAAATGGACGACACAAGTACAGTAAACATCAGAGTCCAACAGTCGTAAGCAACCATAAGTGATTGAGTACCAAGATTTATGTAGAGTTCAAATTAGCTCGTCGAATTTGGCGACAGGAAAGCCTAGTTAGTCCAATAAGCCATTAGGCCAACTCTGGCTTCCTCCCTCCTCATGGTTGATGGCAGAAAAAATCTCCCATGTCGAATGAGGGCAATGCTTCATCCAGCAAGTGGCCATTTGGTTGGCGGGAGAGCCATTAAGACAATCAATCAAGAGGCAATTCCTGCCCAATCACATCAATCATTTAACAGATTTAACAAATGACTAGCCTCTTTGATTGATTAAAACGCGGCATGACCTGATGCGTCACTCGTTGGACGGACAGTGATAGATGTCCAATGAAACTCTCGTCCACCAAACTGGCAATCCCACAGCTGTCAGCCGAAATGAAACAGGAAATAAAAGGGCCAACGCGTGATTGATGTTCGATGAGTTTAATACCTTTCCTGTGTACCAAGTATCAATCAATGGGAAGTTAATTACGGGATCAGGGTGGAAGGATGTAGGTATTATCAAGAATATACAAGTACCAAGAATGTGCAACTCCGAATATGTGCCAAAAAGNAACTTTACATAAGAATATTGATGATATTCTAAATAAAACAATTCAGTCAACAACCGTTAAATCTAAACATTGGTTATTAAATTAGAAGGCCTATAATTACCGTACGCCCTCTATTATCAGAAAAAGTAACTTAATGTCCATCCTTTTGCTTTATTACCAGTTATGCATTCTTGGTACTTTATATTCTTGGTATTATGTACCAAAGTGTCTTGCCATGCAAAGCTTCACCTGTAGTGTGTGTGATCAGGGAATGACATGGTCTAATTGTCTGGGCGGCAGCAGAAAAAACCCTCCTTTCACTGCATTGGCAGGTGATAGTAACTTGACCCAGCTGACCAGCAACAGCTACGAGAGAAATCAATGTGCCATTATTATCAACAAAATGCTCAAATGAATACAAATGTCCAATCCTGCCATTCACCAGACACGGGCACTGAACAGCGTTCCGAACAAATATGACCACTATGGTGTCCTTAATAGAGAGTTGTCCTCCTGGCAGAGGTGTCCATTAAGAGAGGTTCCACTACAACTGTACTTTCTTGAATAGGCCTACTGGACTTGCAAACGTGGCATTTCATAAAACAATAAATATTTTGATTCTCTATGATTTATCCATACAAAGCATCCAGAGCATCTGTTGGAAAATAGATGTTCAGAAAACAATCATCCGTCAGCCATGTTAAAAAGTAAACTACTGGTATGATATACTGTCTGCCTTACTATGTATGCCAATAAAGAGACAGTCATCAATCATCATGATTTTTCACTGATGGATGGGTGCTTATAGTATTACTAACAGCTGGGCCTACTGCACCAACTACATGTAATATAGAGCACTGTCTACTGACTGCTCATGTATTGCTGGACATTTTAGGGTTTGTAAATGTAAACTGTTCTTTCTCTTCTTTCAGAAAGACGGAGGTACCTACACCATGTTCAAGGAAATGATCTCCGTTGTATCATAAAGCTGCATGGCCCAACTCTCTCAGACCGTATGCACTAAAACCACTACCTCGTCCCAAGCTCAAGACATGAGACATTCTCACCATATGACGTCAGGAGCTTAATACCATTCAATGGCCGCATGCCAGCAGGTGAAGCGGACCATGGGCACAAAAGTTTAGGTAAAATAATGGGGACCCTAGCCCATTGCCTCAATAGGTGTCACTAGTATTTAAAAATATTGAGATGAAACTGACATCCCGGTCCTGATCAATTTCCCACACAAAAGGCGTCCGTTCTATAGGACCTGGTTTCGGTGTGCTGCCCTCTATCGTAGCTAGGATCCCCATTTTCTGAGAGGATGTGGTTGGTAGTGTTATATCATGCTTGGACAATGAATGGCCATGACGTCATGTGGGAGAATAAGCAGGCCACTATCTTTTTTGGAAGGAGTACAGATGCTAAATTACCTGTTCTGCAGTTTTAGGAATATGCTCTTCTATAGTGTGAAACACAGTGCCATGCAAATTCTCTGGTCTATTTATAAATTTCAAATTCATCTATTCAACTATAGTTGAACATAACGCAGCATCCAATTCGAATGGAAGAATGCATGGCGGCCTATTTTGGTGTTGCGCGAGACTATTTGACGTTTGGAAATAGAATTTGAAAAGGGACACCCTGCCAACTTCCGGGGATCAAGGTAGAGATGGGAGTATAGTTTTGCCGCTCTCCCCGGCAAAAAGCTAGCTACGGCCATGTGCACACTGGAATCTTTCCCGTTGAAGTCACTTTCACGATAACCACTCTGCAATCTCAAGCCACCTGCTAAGGATTACCAGAACACCAAAATGGACGAATTGACCTAGTGAACTCAGTTCCTCCTCCTGAAGTCACCAGCAAGACAGCTATTAGATGAGAACACTGAAGTCACCAGCAAGACAACCACTAGATGAGAACACTGAAATCACCAGCACACAACCACTAGATGAGAACACTGAAATCACCAGCAACACAACCACTAGATGAGAACACTGAAGTCACCAGCAAGACAACCACTAGATGAGAACACTGAAGTCACCAGCAAGACAACCACTAGATGAGAACACTAGTAAGTCACCAGCAAGACAACCACTAGATGAGAACACTAGTAAGTCACCAGCAAGACAACCACTAGATGAGAACACTGAAAGGAAATGACTGATGGGCTACAAACAAATTGATTGATGCAAAAATTGAAATTAGCGATATCTCCACCAAACCAACTGAGATGGCAAAGCTGTCATTCATTGTCAAAAGCTGTCACACCACATGTGCCAAAACTGACATGATATCATTGCGGTTAATTGATTGTCTCATTGTCATAGTTTTCATTCAAGTTATGTGGTTATCATCGAGTGAACGCATAATGATAGGAAGGATCGGGTGCGCACCCTGTGAACCTCTCCGAGTGTTTTCAATAAAAAATCAATACTATTGGGCTGATACTCGTAACATAACAGATTTTCTTGCTTTGTTCTCTATGGTTGCTGATATTGACATTTTGTGATTGATAGGCCTAGTGATGGGCGCCAGACGTGCCTTGGTGTTCATGGGAAATAGTAGATTGGCCGATTGAACTGTTTACATGACTGAATGAATTAAAATGGATGGTAACAGTTTGTGTACCTACCAGGTTTCTGTAATTGTCTGCAGTGAAACTGCAGGTTATGTAAAATTCAAGGCAAATAGCACGGCCCCACATGACCCAGGCTTAACTTCGTTGGGAAGGCGATACATGTATAAGTCCTTTTTACACGGAATAAGTTCGATCCGGTTCGAGGGCAGTTCAAAAAGCAGGTGAACTGGCCTCGATGGGGATCGAACAGACTCCGTGTGAACAGGGCCATTGGGAGCCTTGCGCTATTTACAGCATTAGTGTCCCCTTATTGTACAGTTGTTGAAAGTAGCCTAATCCAAAACCACCATTTACTGCCCTCCAGTGGACCTCCGCTAATAGTTGCAGTGGGAGCGTGGTTGATTTAAGTAACACTGCACGCAACACTACAATCTAAGTTTGTAGTGCATGACAGGCGGTTAGGTCAAGTGACAACACCCCCGCTGATCTGAAGTTGAGATGCCGGTGTGAAAGAAAAGAAATGTCCCTTAAGAATAACCTGGGAACAAGAGATCCTATTGTGACATTATCATCTCTGGCCATTGGTTTGGTCATGGAACAATAGAAGGGGACACTTTTTACAGGGCGACATTCTTTACTGTTGAGGGGAGAAAGAAATAGATGTAAAGATGGAAAATAAGAAGTGGGAAATTTTGCACTTTTGCGTGAATTTTTCAATTTCTCAAATTATATGGGTAATGTTTTTCCATTTTGAGAAATATCGCCCGAAAAATCAGACAAGATGTCACGTCATTTTAAGAAAAATTCTCAAAATGGGAAAAATCTATCCCAATTTGAAAAATTGAAAAATTCGCCCGAAAGTGTCAAAATTTGCCACTTCCTATTTTCCACTTTTATTTCTTACTCTCTGACCGGCTTTCACCCTTGGAGAGGAGTCATTGTTTACCTGACATTCTGATGACCCCTCCCTAACAAATTGAAGAATACTTTACAACTATGCCGGCAGATTTATGATGGCTTTAATGAAATCGAAAACAACAGCAGTCATCAGATAGACAGCCATCAATAAATGAGGGTTTCTGCTTTGTTTATGCTGAATATTTGTTTTACAACTATTGATTAAAAATAAAATGGCGCCTGAACTTCAGAAGTGACCGGGTGACAGTAACAGCTTTGCCCCTTACAATGAATGAAGATGAATATGAAAACAATTGGGCCCTTTGCATGGCTATTCATCAAAGAAACAGCTTTAGTCTCAGTTCGGTATCACATAAACTTTAGTTTAATGCCAACAATTGATGAATATCAATGTCTAGATTGATGCCCATTTGATAGCCCACGTGGTCAATACGTTTGGGTCACTTTGGTACATGGCTCAGTTACTATTTCAAACACTGCTGGAAAGTACATGGCCGTA
>NMRB01000059.1:255913-267412 GCA_002633025.1 Notospermus geniculatus
AACAACGCCTTTTTCTACACCTTTTTCTAAATGCGGAAGGAACTATTTTCTGGTGGACGGGGATTTTCAAGTTAGGCCAGATTTGCTGATATTGACTCAAAATTTGATGAAACGACTCACTAACTCTTCTCAAAAGATATCTGAACTACCCTCATCAGTTACCATTTTGACTTTCCACCCAACAACTACCCTGCCCTTGTACAGGGTAGTATTTGTTGATGAGAGTCCAGCGAGTAGTCTGTATTCTCCCCGCCTGATTCTCTTGCGAACCTTATAGTGCTGCCTTATTTGAACCCTTCTTGAGCCAGCAACAAAGGGATGCAAATCTGTACATCGACCTCAAACACCTCATGTCATCATCAATAAAATGCACTCCAACCGCCACAAACCAATGTCAATCCACCGACCGAGCGACTCCACCATCAATCATTACCTTTGTTCTATAGGCCTGTATGTCGGCAAATAACCAAACTGATCACCCTGACAGCAATTGTTTTCGCCTCTTCTTCTCCGATTAATCATTCGTTCACTGTCCGTGGTATGTTTGAAGGGCTAACTTGGCAGGACCTAGAGAAGATGAATAAAGGGTGTGCATCAACTTCGGTGATTTATTGCCCACTTCATTTCTTTTTTGTTAGTTTTTATTTCGGATTGTCGTACATTTTTGGTCAGTTAGGAAAAATGGTCATCCATCACACACTGGCGATGGCTCAATTTATCATACCGCAAATTATACCCTGTATCTAATGAAGGCAACTGTCCTCTAGAATTTCTGCCTTTGGCCGATTCATCAGGAAGCAACATTTGGTGACTTTGCCCCTTCATTATAGTCTTATTTTTCAAACACGACTCGATCGGACTACATGTAGTGGTGACCTCTAAACAGCAATTAGGGAGTCTCAAAAATACCTTGAAGCCAAAGAAGTGTAATTTTTTTTCACTAGGGGGGAGGGGGTGGCTAACTTCATGTCACCATTTCACTTCCCAAAAAAAATGCTTCATGGAATTTCTAAAAAAAAATACATTTATACCTTTCTTCAAAATAGAGAAATAATGAAAAAAAAAACTATATTAATAGTCCCTTTCTTCTTACCCAACATCTTTAATAAGATTTGTGCAAAACCACCCATGAGTGAAGCCAATTGTGCCGAAATTTCACTTTTGAGGGGGAGGGGTCAAGACAGAAGTGAAAAAATTACACTTCTTTCATGGCTTCAAGGTATTTTTGAGACGGTCCCTTACTGTGGTGACAAACATACCAGCAGGTTTTCCAGAAAAACGACGGTGACGAACAGACAGTGTGTGACATGGTAATCACGATTTATGGCAAGATGTCACAATGATATCTGCCTCGGAGGAAAAGGGTACCTCACACCCCGAGGGCAAGACGTCAAACAAGGGGAAAACAACCCTTCAATGATGAAAGAATAGCGGTGGTCGGAAATGAAATAAAACTCTGGGACGTCACTCCTGACACGTGCACATGCTGTGAGCAGTGAAAGCCAAAAGAAAGTTTTTGACGGCCCCCGCAGATAAAGTGGCGCATCTTCGCATTTAATCTATCAGTTAAGCAAATTCTCAAATTTAATGCGTGTCAGCATCTGGTGTTTTATTTTAGCCACCGCTTGGAGCCCTGGACTGGTGCAGGAATGATTGGCAGTTTTAGAATGTGGAACCCTCCATTGGCAAGCTTGCAAAGGCGGTACGATGTTATCATCGGAGAAGGCTTTCAACACAACAAAAAATTGGGCATCGGTGAAAGTCACCAACCACAACAAAAAAGGGTATCGGTGAAAGTCACCAACCACAACAAAAAAGAGAGGGTATCGGTGAAAGTCTCCAACCACAACAAAAAGAGATGGTATCGGTGAAAGTCTCCAACCACAACAAAAAAGAGAGGGTATCGGTGAAAGTCTCCAACCACAACAAAAAGAGANGGTACCTCACACCCCGAGGGCAAGACGTCAAACAAGGGGAAAACAACCCTTCAATGATGAAAGAATAGCGGTGGTCGGAAATGAAATAAAACTCTGGGACGTCACTCCTGACACGTGCACATGCTGTGAGCAGTGAAAGCCAAAAAAAAGTTTTTGACGGCCCCCGCAGATAAAGTGGCGCATCTTCGCATTTAATCTATCAGTTAAGCAAATTCTCAAATTTAATGCGTGTCAGCATCTGGTGTTTTATTTTTGCCACCGCTTGGAGCCCTGGACTGGTGCAGGAATGATTGGCAGTTTTAGAATGTGGAACCCTCCATTGGCAAGCTGGCAAAGGCGGTACGATGTTATCATCGGAGAAGGCTTTCAACCACAACAAAAAAGTGGGCATCGGTGAAAGTCTCCAAC
This sequence comes from Notospermus geniculatus, assembly GCA_002633025.1. Taxonomy (NCBI): domain Eukaryota; kingdom Metazoa; phylum Nemertea; class Pilidiophora; order Heteronemertea; family Lineidae; genus Notospermus; species Notospermus geniculatus. Next base: position 258,259 of record NMRB01000059.1, read on the forward strand.
CACAACAAAAAAGAGAGGGTTTTGCTGAAAGCCTCCAACCACGACAAAAAAGAGAGGGTATTGCTGAAAGCCTCCAACCACGACAAAAAAGCGAAGGTATTGCTGAAAGTCTCCAACCACAACAAAAAAGAGAGGGTATCGGTGAAAGTCTCCAACCACAACAAAAAAGAGGGTATCATCATGCAGATAAGCACTGACATCCTGGTCAGAAACGCCAGAAAAGTTTTGGACCCCACGACACATCCTCCCACAGCAGAGGTTTTCATCTCCACTTGTGTGCGAGTGTATGAAGAGGAGCGAGACCAACGCCCTGCTGTGGGAGGATACCATGCTAAGAACGCCAGTGTGATGCAGAGTGGGTGAACACGCAGGGACTTAATGCCTGAACAGACCTTGTAAAACTGGTCATTTATCAAGTCATTGTATTCTGATGGCCATAGTTATATGTCACCTGATTCGTGACCGAGATCAAATAACAAGCGATCATGCCGCAAAATACCCGCATGGAGCTATTTTTGATACAGCTCATAGCATGATGGAGGAATAGTTAATAGGCGAGAAATGAAGCACTCGGCGGCCAAAGACGACTCTCCTAAGAAACGGTTTTTGGTATTACAATGTACATGTACCAAAAAGATTTTTTGGTGGTACCAAAAATTTTTGATTTTTGACTTTTGCTGTTTTTGGTACTACCAAAAATTCAAAAGCGAGCTTATGAATTTTTGGTACTACTGCGTTTTTGGTTAAATACATGTATTGCCATTTGGCAACAAAACGCTGCTTCTCAAACCATTTCGTTCACCACTTGGCCGCAAAATCTGTAAACAAGGAAGATATTGCCAATAATTCTTGGAATAAGACAAAATGATAATGTTTGATTACCAAGAAAGCATTGTGGCGACGCCATTCAGCAGCCAATGTGATGGTCTTTCAATAAGTGATGTGACGCCATCAGTGTAGGAACAAGGTTGAACTGGAAAAAGCAATTTCTGCACTATCGTACCTTTCAAATCGGTTCACAACGTCAGCTGCACACTGCATCTGGTCCGCAACAGCAAACATCGTCGGCCAAGCTAACATCAGCAGTGTCCTAGCAATACAAACGTCTAATTTCTGATTTTGGTAGTCCATGGATTGGCCACACCTTCGGAAATACCATGAAATTACGATAGCACTGTCGTCAACAAATTCCAAGTTTCAAATTCCAATGTCGCTTGGTGAAAATGCTAAAGAAACACTGAATTGGTGACAACACCCTGCATGCCCTCCGTAGATATGGGGTGCCAGTTCCATCCGAATGTTAGGCATTTGAGACCAAAAATAGATAAGATACTATATCTATTTTTGATTGGACAAAGCAGTCATTATCACTATCATATAGTATGATGCGGATGCCGCATTTACAATGTATCCATCAGCATCTTCGCGTAAGTGCAGGTTTTTCTATCAATGAATTGTTTTTACAAGGACAAAGGTAAAAGTCAGAAAGTCAATTTGAAGACGTTTGTTATTGTAAATCTGATGGTTATCAGCAACAAAAACGTAATGGGGCGTTACAGTCTCGTGAAATTTGAACCATTTCCCATGGTGTGATTGACACCTATTATTGATTAAGCTACCTCAAGTCACCATGTTAAACTGTTATAATTCAATTTATGATGATCATTAACCTTTCCACATTTAGGGGTCCCTTCATTCTTGATGTTGCCACGATGTAACTTAAATTTGACCTTTCCCTCATTTTTCACCATGATGTTTCCATTAACGACGCCTATGAAGTGCATACTTTATGATCTGACTAAATACACCCGTCGAACAATCATCTGATGTTGACACGAAATTTTCTGTTCAGGGCCCTTGAAGTCAGCTGAGTTAAACATTACTTTCCGCAAGAAATTCCTCCAGGTTGTTTATTTATTGCAATAACAAGAGGCCCAGGGGCTGGCGCTCAGCTGATATTCTCTGTAACAACATGTTGGGCACAGAACCATAGGGCCGAATTCACCAAGGGTGATCATCGCGCGATTAAGACTTAGACGCGTGTACCTTCTTCAAAAGCATGGTGGAAGTGTGTGCATTTAGTGAAGTTACACGCGTCTAAGTCTTAATCGCGCGATGATCACCCTTGGTGAATACGGCCCATAGTGTTTTACCAAAAATCATGACATTTTTATGAAATCAGTTTTTTTCACAATTTTTGAAACAATCATCCAGTTTCAAATTTTCTTTCTTCATTTAAATTCAACTAGCCTGGCTGACCAATATCTGCAACTTTTCCATTTTAAAATCTCAACAGAAAATGTCTCCCTTGGCATTTTGTAGTGAAATAAATCCTACTCATTCAGTCAGAGGCAATACGTTCCGAGTCTTGACTCCAGAGGATTCCTTTTTTGTGAACTACGTCATCAAATACAACGGGGTTTTCCAAAGCAATGGTGTCTTCTCATTGGGCGAAACGACTGAAACTCGCCTGAGTGGTGAAATGATCTCCGACTTAGTCAAATATCTTAATTTTAGTACTCGAGTCAGTCGGAGTGTGAGTTGGAACAGATTATAACCTCGCTTTATAATGACAATGACTACATGTCTTTCTGACGTCCCTGCCTTCTGATCTGTTAGGACACACAGCAATGTGCACTTCTTTATAAAAACCCTGTGAATATTTCACTGTAAACAGAACAAACTATCAGTTTTTGTAATCGTTTTGACGTGGTCTGTGTTACCTCTGTCCACATCAATAAATTTTAGTGGGAGCAACAACCCCATAAATTTTCTCAAGTTGATTTTCACAAAGAAAATGATATCAATAGAGTTTTTAATCGGCTACCACCGGCCTATTTTTTTTCATTGCACCCAGACAACCCAAACAAGTAATGGTAATGTCTTATAATAGTACATGTACACACAGGCTTTTGCTCTGGGCGAAATATAACGGAGTCTTTACTTATTACTTGGTTAAACTGCAGCAGTCAAAAAATGACACAAAGATTAATTTCGCGGCCTACGAAATTCACAATTTCAAAATTATAAATTTCTGCATTTAGTAAAATAGATCATTAGACAGGCCCAAGTCTGCAGTTGACCGCGTGCTAAATGTATCCAAAGAGAATAAAGCCATGGCAGTCGTGCAATAACGCATTTTTTATGGAATACTTATGCCATATATAGCATTATTATTATTTTTATCCAAGATGGCGGCGATCGATCCTGTGTTTAGACACGTTGGCTGGCACGACCAATTCGCTTTAAATTGAATCCATGACAGTAAACCAGTGATCATGTCTGCACGACTTTCATCGAACAAGGATTTAAGGAAAAAAACCGTATAAAAACCTGCATCAATTTTCTGCCAAAGCTTACATTGATGCGTAAAGCAATCAATTATATATCCATCCCAAGACAAAGCAATCGATCAGACTTTGAATATTCTTTCATTAATTTGAAGCGAATTTGACTCCCACGAGTAATGAGAGGACCTATCATTAGACACACTGAGGAAGAAGGTTAAACTCGGCGCATGATGGATACCTGACTTCTGCAATTAGACCAACAATCAGGCTTAATCAATGTCTAAGAACTTCTGGGTCCGCTTAATATTCAAGAAGTATGATGGATCGTCACCGGCAGGGGAGTAAAGTTGATCTATCGATGGGGTTCGGTCCAGGATGCATGGTAAATAAAGGGATGGCTGACATGCCAATGCAGCACATGAGTTCAACGTCAAAGTATTACTTACTCTACCTCTTGACACGATTTGACATGCTGCACATCGTTACTTACTTTACCTCTTGACACGTTTTTGAACACATGCTGCATGTGGCCTGTGGGTGTGAGATATAGGCGGAGAGTGCACTGTAGTTGAGGACAGGAAATCTCTTGAGAATGCACACAGATATTCGCACATGTCAATTGACTGAAGGATATTCGCACATGCTTATGAATTAAATCATTCGGGAAGCATGCGCAAATATCTGAGTACATTATATCCTCAGTGCCTCTTTTTGCGATGGTTTGACTGGTTTAAGAAGAAGGACTACTTGCCCACTCATGTTAATATTTTTAAAAAAAGTTCTATATTTATAAAGGCCTTAGAATACGTTGATAGTAAACATAAGGTCGTATCCAAATCTTGAAAATCTTCGACCCAACGGGGTCTTCCTCAGGCACTTTCTAGTTGAGAAAACAGAAGTGAAATCTTTCTATCTCAACTAAAATGCCTGAAGAAGTCCCCAGTTGGGGTCGAAAATTTGCAAGATTTGGAGACAACCTTATTTACGTTTACTATCATTTTGTATGTCGTTTTTTGTGCCTCTATTTTGGATACTGGAATACGTTGAGGAAGAACATCATTTTTTTGGTAAATAACTAGAAGAACAAAGACTTTGTTCTTCTTTAAGTACGAAAGTGGGGTCATATGAATAAAGACTAGCAAATGCTTTTACTTGAATTTTGCAATACAAATGCACTATGCAATGCTGTACAAATCTGAAGTAAAAGCATTTGCTTGTCTTTATTCATATGACCCAATGCTTCGAAACAGTCTTGGTGTCCGGTGTGCACTTTCAAAATAAGCAAAGCCCAGACTCTTTATCAATGGCAAAACAGAAAAAAATACGAACTGCATGAAGAAAAGCTGCTACCCAGTGGCATAGAATAGAATACAAAATAAGGCACCATCTTTCGAAATTGAAATTCAACCTAACTGCACCACGAACAAAGGTAATAATTTTGCACAAATTTACGAGGCTATTTCTCCCATTTGATTTATGTCACTACTAGTGACCTAGATTGGGATCATAACATCAAAATGATGAAATGGTAAACAGGCGACAGCCAGACATTTTTGTCAAAGGCTACTGTTCATTGTCAGCTTGGTCCACACTGGAATCGTTAGAGCAGGCTGTTGTTATTTAAAGGCACAGTCAGGGCATCGAACTTTGCATAATTGGCCATGACCAGCATGACAATCGCCAACAATTCAAGATTGTCATCAACTCCCAGTCGCAATATCATAATTAGGTGACAACGAACCTTTTGAACTTTAGGTAGTCCGATTCATTTTTGGACTTGAAAACAATGCAGCTTACCTAATCATGTCCTGTTATGCCACCTATGAGGAGAAAGGTACATCATATCTCCAGATAAATCTGTTAAAACAAAACTAATTAGGTCTCTTTATCACTTGTATTAATGGACAATGTAAGTTATGTGTTGATCTGTAATGTCCCTTTTTTTGGCTGTGAGATTGAATAAAGTGATTCAAGTCTCCATATAATTGCATCAATATCATGGAACAAAAAACTTCAATGGAAGTACCAGATATCATGGAACCATAATCTGAATCAAAAATAGAATTATTACGTAAAATTCTGTAAATCGGTAATACTAGTATTGCGTAATGTTGTGTAACATTTCCCTATGTTACGTAATCTGTAGATGATATATCCATGATTTGCAGAACATGCTCCCTCTCTGTATACATATATTTTAATTACCTATGTAACATTGACGCTGACATATCTGTGCTTTGATGATGTAAAAAATCTATTTTTGCCTGAATGCAAGCGCTGTGAGTAAACAACTAGGCCTAAGTGTATTTTTCGTTTCAACATATGCATTACATGAATTTATTCTGACGTAATGACGTATTTAAATTGTATTGGCAGCTTGTCGAAAGATTCTATAGAATTCTATAGAATTACAATCCTATTAAAGGACGTTGCCTTTAAGTGCCTCATGCTGCAGGAAAATGTGGAGACATCGATAATAAGAAAGAAATCTTCCTGTTTTATGCTGGTAATGTGTGAAAAAACAGATGGACAAATTACGCATGAAACAAACATTAGGCAAATGAGAAACTTCGACTGTTGGCGAAAAAAAAGTTATTGCACAAGAATGAAAAAAAATCCAACCTCATCACCAGTTTTAATCCATCACGGATCGAGATTAAGGGGAATAAATCAAGATCAAGCATAAATTTTAATCCTAAAAATAATTAAAGGTGACAACTGTAGCTGACGAGTATTAATTGACATGAAGATGTTTTGGTTGCATAAGTGAGTGCAATTCATGGCCATAGACTATTAGTAATAGTTAACTTTTATGCCCAGTCTGACATGTTTGATGGCAAGAGAAGACATTGTCAAACCAACTCGCAGTATTTCTCCACTATTATTTCTACCAATCATGGCCAAGTTGATTTATTGGATCCCAGGAGCGCGTTTGCGCTAGAATAAGTGCATGAGAAAAATGCCAAAATTTGGCAGTTGCTTCTTTTTGGGACTGTTGGTCCCATTTAGAATGATTCATATGACTGCAAAGTGACAGGTCCGAGAATAAATGGGCTTATTTATGAACTGGTGACTGATAACACTGCCATCAATCACCTCTCAAAATTACCAATGCATGCTTTGTGTGAATTAAAAGCCGGCTCTCTTTGTCAGGACAAATGACAAATGGGAAGGACTGTTTGAAAATAAACGCAAGGCAAACTGACAAATCAATGGTTTCAGATAGGAAATGACTGAGTGTGGACTTGAAGTACAGTTCGAAACCTCTGACGTCTTCTGTGACTTAGATGTACGATTTGATCTAGCTTCAAGTGCAACTTAGGTACAGGGCCCGGGGTATAGGGTTAACTTAGATACAGGGTTTGATCTAGCTTCAAGCCCAACTTAGATATAGGGCCAGGTCCCATATTCATAAAACAACTTAAGTCTAAGAGTGACACTTATCCTTTGTTCAACACAAAAGATAAGTATCACACTTTGACTTAAGTATCTTTATGAATATGGATCCTGATCAGCTTCAACTTTAGCCCAACTTAGATAGAGCCCGGCTTGATCTAGCTTCAAGCCCAACTTAGATAATAGAATTTGAGCTGGCTTCACGCCTAACTTAAATCTGGGGTCAGTGATCTAGCTTCAAGCCTTTTATGATACTTGACACCAGCTGACTCCCTTTTCTTCAACAGGAGACTGACAAATGTGCCTTTTTGACAAACGTTTGGCCTGTCTCATTGAAGTGGTAGAAAAAATCAACCTTCTGAACAACGAACATCTCATATCTGTACGACAAAGGAGTGGGTAGGTCAACAAGGAAGCTATAAAACTGAGACAAGTGACATGCTTATGACTCTGTATAATCATGATATATCGAAACCTTGACAATCCTGAATAATGCTTTCAAAGGGTCACGATAAGCACTCATACTTGTACTCATGACCTTGTGGTACCAGGTATAGCCAGCCTGTCGTGCCTGTAAAGTTGTTAATTGCACCTGGACGGGATATCAGTCGCTCTTCATGTCCCGCCGTCGCCATCCCACCGTGTCGGAGATGATGGAGAGTGTACAAAGTCAGGGCCGTATTTAGCTTTTTGGTCCTGGGGCAAAAGCCTCTCGGGGGGGAGAAGACCTTTTTTGCCGTTTTTTGCCCAAAATCCGCATGAAAATCACGTTTTTTGGTTGGCAACTGCCCCCTGCTCCACCCGCTAATACGGCCCTGAAAATCACGCCTGGCATTCAAAAGGGAATTAAAATTGTTGAAATTACGCGTATATCGTGAAAAGCCCGAAAATGTGACGAAAGTATGTGGAAATTATAGAATGATTCATACTATTTGATACGGCCCAATGGACCAGGCAGCTGGATGATGATGACGTCGGGATAAAAACTCATGAGAATTCGCGCCTATTTGTCTCAGCCGGTCCTCCTTGGTTTGAAATTGCCAGATTGGCGAGAAAAAGGTTGAATTCGTCATTTGAACATCCTACAGACCGCGAGTCTCATTTGTGAAGAATCCTGACTTCGTTCTTCCAGAGTTCAGGTATTCAGGTATTTTGATCCATCTTCTCCATTTCAACTCCAAAAGTCGTCTCGATGTCATATGCCTTTGTTTGCACTGCTGAGCAAATATTTTCCAGATAAAAACCGCTCATGATTGATGGTAGTGCAAGATTGATCGTTAATCCCACAAAGGCCCCAGACACATGATTGACGGACCTGCACGAGAAGTTTGATTGATGCACTGGAAACGAATAACAGCTGCGTGAACTAACACACAAAAAATCCGAAAACAACGCTGAAAATGGAGGAAATGGAAGAGAAATTGTACTCAAGATTCATTTAAATATGATGGGTTACCACGAACGATTCCTATATCAACCTCCTGAAATGAAACATCCACGTATAACAATGCTACAACACTGTAATCACATAACGCTTTGATCTCGCCGCCAGCGCATGCTTGAAAGGGAGAGAAGGCGGGGCGATGTAACTGCGTTTTAAAACGATTTTCTTACTCACATTTCATCCGTGTTGGTCGAATTTGTTTCCTCCTCGGCATTCTCTAAACAGTTCCAGGATTGTAGCTTGCTAGAATCGCCTAAAATTGAAAACTCGGGGCATTAAATGACCTGATATCCAGCTTGAAATAGAGCGCCGCGGTTGGTTGCGTTTGTCCGTCTGCTTGGAAATAAACCGGAAGCGCGGCAATTACGGGAATTCTGGGAACAGGTGCCCGCTCATTTGCATAATTGATTCGCCCGACTTTGTCAGATGTAATGATATTTTTCGACATTGATACACGCTTATAGTCCGAAAATGGGCTAAACATTGAGTTGATTTCAAGTATATATTATTAAGAGCATGGATGAGGTTCATTAATTTTAAATGTTTTCCAACTAAGATTGTCACAAAAATAAAATGTTGTAGCTGGTGCAGTACAAGGCGCATCAAAATATCTCCACCAGCCATCATGGCCATCGCAGCGTTTCTCGAATTTTTATGTCAAATACAATTAGCCTAACTGCTATTTCCTACATGTTCTTGGGTAAAATAGATGTTGCATTACGTCTATCAAAAGTAAGGGTTCGTAAGGAAGTGTTTACAGAGGATTAGTCAGGCAATTTTTTGAAAGCAGACGATCTTGTGACCTCGTCCTGAGTTCAGTAAAAATGTACGGTGACGCTGCAGTAAAAATGTACGGTAGCCTGTGTGGGGTCACTGTACTTGACATGCATTGCTGCTGCATATGACTTCAATGTGTGCAGGCAGCAGTGTTATTTGTCACTGAGCATGTGTTTTGCACTGTACTGGAATCTCTCTCTTATCAAGAATGTATCTATCTTTGCCCTAAAATAACAGCCCCCCCCCC